>VXAD01004603.1:612105-684339 GCA_013399195.1 Dicrurus megarhynchus | reverse complement strand
CCCCCTATAAATCCCCCTCAAAGAAACCCCTCACGCAATAAGTATTTAATGTGTTATACTGAAGCACAGAAAACAGAATTCTACTGGTTTCCCCTGATGATACTCTTCTGTTTCCATATTTCTTTCATAACAACCTAAAATGAAGAGTCCAAATCTGAATGAAGTGTTTCAATTTCTTGAAATTAAATATTGTTTCCTAGACCTACCAAGTGGAATTTTCCATAGTTTTATCATAGGAAACATCCACAGTTTTCAGTTTTCATAAAATATGTCTGTGCTTGAGGGAATTAACAGGGATACAGAGGCAACTGTCAGTTCTGCATGTCACTTGTGTGAGGGCAGCACACACTTCCCCAAAAAGCAATGCAGTGAGAAGAGTTTAGAGCACAACAGTGGTTTGGCCTTTTACTATTTTTTTTTTCCAAGTAAATCCATGCACACAGGTATGAATCTAAAGGAAAAAAGGTGAAATAAAGAAATAAACACCTTGAAGAAAGCTTTTTCAAAGCATCTCCAAGCCACATTCTGTGGTCTTTCTCTGCTGAAAAACTAACAATAATTAGAAATGTTGTTTTCCACTTAGGGCCCTCCAGGTGAGGTTATCCAGCCACTGCCAATCCAGTCACCCAAGAAGACAAGAAGATCTCCTGACTATATGTTATCCGATGCTGGTGATAATATTCTGGATTATTCCGATGGCATGGAGGAGATCTTTGGTTCACTGAATTCACTGAAACAAGACATTGAGCACATGAAGTTTCCCATGGGCACTCAGAATAACCCAGCCCGGACCTGCAAAGATTTGCAGCTCTGCCACCCGGACTTCCCAGATGGTGTGTTCATATTGCATGGCACAGGCACACACAGCTGAGCTTAGGCTCTGCCAGGGTACTTCTGCAGGATAATGCATTATTGGTAGATGGCTAATACAGTTGCTCAACAAACACAGTCTCATTGAATCTATTTGTACAGGCAGAAAAGTTTAAAAAATGTAAAAAAAATGTTCTCTTGGTAAGAGCCAAAGTTCTTTAGATACATAACCTGATCTGGTTTTCAAATTAAAACCTTTTAAAGTGATGAATAAAAAACAGTTGTTGTTTTGAAAGGTGGGCCTTGCATTTCCAGGACAATAAAGAGTGTGATGAAAGAGCTTAGTATAATAATATGAAACAGCACTGGTATGAGATTTCTATTCAGTTATGACTCTCAAAAACTTTACTGGTCTTTTACCCTTAGAAGCAGTTATTTTCTCTACTGCATCAGCACTGTTTTTTCTAAAACAGCCAGCAAAGAGACATGAAAGTTTCTTTGATACTGTTTAATGCTACCAAGTAGTAGCATAATAAAATGCAAAGTAATATGAAGAGACACAGTGTTCCTAAGAACTATCTTGATTTTATCATTCTTTGTTGGGTTTTTTTTTTTCTAAATAATTTTACCCCTCTGAAAAGGTTTAAATGAAAGCCAGCCTTCACTAAATTTTCATCCTTTCATAATTTTTTCAATTGCAACGGATATTTCTCCCAGTTCAAAGCAATATTTTTCTGCTTTTAAATTGGAGGAAAAATAGATTTTGACAGTTTAATAATATTTTACTGCTTTCACTCTAGATAGATAAGAAAGCTGGTTGCCTTGAGGAGTAGTTAAGCAGTGTATGTGCTATATGAAAAGTACATATTTTACAATTCAGTACTCCAATAAGGAATGGTTTTTACAGAACACATTCACCTTCTTCATTTACCAGTATTTGCTTCTTCTTTAGAGCTTTCTTCATATAAAAAGTAATCTTATTTTGGTTAAAATAAAAGCAAATGCATTCATTAAAATACAAAATTCTCCAGGGGTAAGCTTACAGAAAGGAAAGACTGTTTTCAATATACAGCCTAAATCAACAGAATTGTTAAATCCCATAAATTCTTTGTCTATGCCCTATATTAAGAAGGCAGAACTAGTGAAAGGATTTGCCATTTCTCTTTGAAACCTCCACTATTTGTTTGAAACTGGATCAGAATTGTAGCTGTCAGAAAGTCATTTGCTGCCCTGTTTGTGAAACATCTGGAGATAGGACCCCACATCACAGAAATCATCACTGTAATTAGAATAGCAGATTTTAAAAAGCACTGACTGAAAGGGGCTTGGATGGGCTGCAGCTCTTTTCATACCCAGCCTTCACTGGTGTTGCAGCTTCATAACCCAGGAGTAGAAAGGTCTTTGCTTGAGGTGTATCCCTCTCAGTGGAAGCTTTAGGTGCTTGTGCCAGCTTCGCCCCACCAAGCCCTGTGCACACACCTTTTCATGCAGATAAGGATGCAAATCACTCCAGATTTTGCTCCCTGACCGAAACCATTCAGATAAAATAACTTTCCTATAAACTTTGGAGGACCATTAGGTACCAGTAAAGCTTGGTCTTCTGAATACTATTTTTACTGTGTAAGACAAATATGTTCTCATTTTTCTTAGGGGAATATTGGATTGATCCTAACCAGGGCTGTTCTGGAGATTCCTTCAAAGTATACTGCAATTTCACAGCAGGTGGGGAAACTTGCATCTACCCAGATAAGAAATCTGAAGGAGTAAGTACCAATCTGTGTTTTCAGTTGGTGTTTGACAGCTCCTACTGTGCATTTGCAATGTTGAACTAAACAGGATAATTACATTGTCACACTTTCATGTATCTGTCTAATTACATTTACATTTGCATATATATGAATGGAGCAGTAAAATGGTACATAGAGTTAACAAATACCATTTGCACTCTCAGATGTGGAATCTATGCACCTGCTTGCTAACATTTCACTACATTTCAGAATGCAACACAGCTGAGTAGCCACTTACAGTACATGATCTAGTATTTGTCACCTAAAAGCTAAACCTTACTGTGTTTCTCCTGTGGGTTCATTTATATCTATTCAAAGCAGATGTAAAAGACTTCATTAACAGTGTCCTTATTCACTGTTATAGACTACATCTGCTGGGGCATATGGTGTAGAGGGAGGCTTTCTAACAGGCTGCTTGAATGACAGAAATCTATCAGCATCAAAACCAGTGAAAACTCATTTAGACACTTCACAGCAACAATTTATACCAGCAGTTTACCTGAATCTTAACAGATTACAACCATCTCCTTCAAACAGAACTCTCTCTTGGATTCCATTTGAAGTCACTAATTTGAAGGCATTCTCTACAAGAAAAACATCCTATTTTAAACCTTTAAAGTGGCTGAGATTGCATAAAGAACCATTCTTTATTATCTGGTGTGAAATTTGTCCCAAGTCATGTAAAACTTTCATATCTGTTAACATATATTTCAAATACTTCTGTCTCTTCTGCTTGCCCACACAGGTTAGAATTTCATCGTGGCCAAAGGAGAATCCAGGATCTTGGTTTAGTGAATTTAAGCGAGGCAAACTTGTAAGTTGTCACTGCAATATAACCATATTCATAAATCAGGTACATGTTGTCAGTAATCAGCAGATCCCAGGGATTTTTATAAATATTTAGGTAATGAAAAGACCCCCAGCCTTTTTGCCCTAAATATTACAGCAGCTATGTGGCCTCTTGCCACTGGGCAGCAGAAGCCTGGTCTGTATTGTCCCACAGTGATCCCAATGGTCACCTGCACAGCTGGTGGTGAGGATCTGGCCTCTGACCTCACCACTGAACCTTAGGAAAGCAACTGGAGCACAGATCCCCCACCCCAGTCTGGGTAACTGGAAATATACTGAGTATGCAGAGGTGAGGCTGCAGGCTGACATAACTTCATGATTAACTAAAAACAGATTCCTAAAGAGATTCTGCTGCTTTACACTATAAGGTAGGAGTGATTATGTCTTTCCCAGTAGAACGAAGCTAAAATATGTAGTTCTTCATCCTAAATATACTACTACATCATGAAAATTTATTTACTGAGTCATAGCTGTATTGACCTTTAAAACTTCATAAAATGTTACGTGTTGGTTGATTTTTTCATTAAGGAAAGTTATGTGGTTCTCTTTTGTCAACAGTAATTTTGGTTTGCATTGTACCAAAGAAAACAGATAAATATTCATCTAACTTCTTATATTTTCCAGCTTTCCTATTTGGATGTTGAAGGCAATTCCATTAATATGGTCCAAATGACATTCCTTAAACTACTGAGTGCCTCTGCCAGACAAAATTTCACTTACAACTGTCACCAGTCTGTAGCCTGGCACGACGCACCCACTGACAGCTATGACAAAGCACTAAGGTTCTTAGGATCCAATGATGAAGAAATGTCTTATGACAACAATCCCTACATCAAAGCTCTCCACGACGGCTGTGCAGTAAGTAGAGCTTCAAAGAGTCTTTACAAAACCAACCTATCATTTAAAGTAGAAATCAAACAAATCTGTTTTTTCACAGCTTTCTTCTGAGAAAAGCTTTGTAAACACTTTACTTGTCATATACTGACTTTGAGTAGATTTTTAACCACAGTACACCAGTTCCATATTTAATTTTCACCTATGTACCAAAAAAGAATAACCACAAGCCAAGCAACAGAAATGGAACAAACTTGGAATGGATGGAGGCTGTCAGCACTACTGTGCTGAAACTAGACTATCTGCTACTGTGTATGAGCACAGTATAAGGGAAGAGCAGAAGCAAAAACAGATAACGAGAGGAGGCAGCCCATAAGCAGAATATATTCATACTAAAATCAACGTTACACAAATAGAATATTTAGTGAATACAGCAAAAACATGTATTACATAAGTCCTATGTATGTACCCAAACATAGTGAATTAATTTAATAGTTTCATATGTGAGTTTGTATTTCCTTTTCTCATTTTGCATATTCAAAGCCAGGTGAAGTTTGTGGATTTTACCTTTCAGAATCCTCCTTTAGCTAAAAATCCCCAGAGGGGTCCAAACATACATCAGCTCATCAGCTCTCTGAGCACTTCTCTTTCAGGGTCTCTGTGGGCATAGATATGGGAGCATTCTGAAGGCAGTTTTTGAGAAGTCAGAGATACAGAATTAAAGACCTGAAAGTGCCAGGATATACACCTGGCTCTGAGGCAGAGACGCAGCTCAGGAGGTGCAAAGCACCTCCCCGCAGCAGTGAGATTCTAATACACAACTGCTTCATGTCAGCCTCTGTGACTTGTACTTTCATTTCACTTTTTTAAACCACAGAGAGTAAATGTAGCGCTCCAGAGAGAGCTGAAAGTTGCAACTGTCACTAAACTGAGAACACTCAGATCTGTCAACTTGGATGCTCATCTGAACTCCAAGACCCTGGTGTAGCTGAAAGGGGTCTCAGCAGATATGAGACCATCTAAAGGAAGAGCAGTGCTGATCATGGCACTCCATGATGACTGAACTGAGTGATACATAGAGAAGCAGGAGAGCCTTTCTTAGGCAGCAAGGGTGTGCCTTCAAAGCTGCCTTCTAAGTGCAGCAGTAGGCAGTTCTCTCAGAATACTACTATCTTTCCTGTCCAAACAGCTGTTCTAATATTTTGTGAGACAGTTACAGTCTTTCTTCTTAGAAGTGGATCTTCTCTCTTTCAGAACTCATTAGTGATTTTTTTTCACAGGGAAAATGTGCATTGCTGTGAGAATATTATTGTTTATTAAATAGTATGGACATGAATTGAGAATTCTCTAAGAAACATGAAATACCTTAGCTTATTTTTCATTTGTAGGCCTACTTTAGTATGTAAAAAAACCTATGGGCCATTCTCCATCTACAATCAAAACATTCCATGCCACATTTTTAAAATGAAATCATAAGGAAACACAAGAATTAGAGTTTGCAGTATCTGATGCATGACATGGCAATAATTTAAAAATTCTACGCTTCAGAGATAAACTATGAAGATCTACAGTACTTGTTAACTGCTCAGCTCTATAACAGCTTGGGGTTTTTTCTTCTTTTTTTAACAGTCAAGAAAGGGCTATGCAAAGACGGTGCTGGAAATCAACACGCCCAAAATAGACCAGGTGCCTATAGTTGATGTGATGATCAATGACTTTGGTGATCAGAACCAGAAGTTTGGATTTGAGGTCGGTCCTGTCTGCTTCCTTGGTTAAGCTTAACACAAAATCAGATCAACACAAATGTTGCACTTTGGTGCTATCAACCCACTTCATGCCACATGCAAGTTTTGAATAAGGATGGCATAGAAAATGTCTTGCTGTGTATGTATGTCTTATCTAGAAAGTAATTGTTGCCCTTGTAGGGCCAGAATCACATGACTTAAACTTATTTTGCAAAGATGCTGTGGCACAGACAGACAACATAGGGCTCACTTCAGGAACACCCCCTTTGGATTCCTTTGGTGCTGTAAAAAAACCAATGACAATGGTGCTCCTTCCATTACAACAAAGAGGAATTAAGAAAGTGTTTAATATAAACTGTAATTATTCTATGTACAGTACTATACTGTGATTTCTCTGTCCATTCCAAAACTTGCATGTGTCTCTGAATTGCATCTGGCTCTTATTTTATAATTACAAAACTACATTGTCAATACTGTGTATGTATTCTGAAAAAATAAAACTGTAATTGCCAGTGAAGCCAATTCAATTTCTAATTAATAATAAAATCCCTTTGTATATATTGTTGTTGAAGAGCTTTGTTATTTGAAGTCGCCAGTAAACTTAAGGTGGCAAAACTGGAAGATCTTGAGCAGCACACTCAAATAACTCTTTTCTGCTGATATCACTCTGTGACAATGAATTTAGATAATGAAATGAAAGCACCTTCAAAGGTGCTGTGTTCCATGGTGCTATACCTCAGACTTTTTATTTTCTATTCTAATTCCATAATTTCATAAGATAACTGTATATACCTAAAATAAACAAGTTTATATTTTTGGGTGGGGAAAATATGTAAGAAAAAAACAAACTTCTGTGTAAGAGAACTGTTAAAAATCTGTGAAATAAAATAATGATATAGCTTTCCTCCTTTTTTTTTTTTTTTTTAATCTCATCTGGATTTGTTTCCATTGTGCTTATTTGGGCTACATAAATATAAAAACTGGATTCTAAACAATTATTTATGGATTTTTGCAGTGTTTACTTAGATGTTTATGTAAGCAATGACGGATGTTTGCTTCCCGAACTGGATACTACAAGTTTCACAGAATAGCCTATACAATATTTGCCCGTCCCATTAATATGAATTATTTTTCTTCCTGTTAGTCCACCTGAAGGCCAGGGATGCAATATGTCTAGGTCATGTGATTCTACACAGTTGCTAAGCAACATACGAGGGACTGCTTCCTAAAGAGCTGTCTCTGACCCAAACCCTTACAATTCACTATTCAGAGCTCACCAAAAAAACACATTTAGGTTTGGCTTTCCCTCTGAACATTTTATTCAGGTAGTTGGAAGTAGAAATTACATTTTAGCTTTACAACACAGATCCTTTTGTAATTATTTTTCATAATATATGTAAGACTTGAAAAGAAATGTTTGTTTCTATTTCTTATAAATTGTTAAATTAAATAGTACTAGTTTCTGCTGGCTCGTTTCCAACTGGTATTTTCTTATGCACGTTTATACATGTAAAAGTGAGATTCCAAAAAGTCAACTTCTTGCTGTTCATATTTTCTTTTATTTTTGAACCAAAGTTTGTAACTGTCACCTCAAAGAGGAAAATACAAATTTTATTAATAAAATCAAGTCTTGTCTATCTGGATTAGTCATTTTCTTATTTCAATGTCCAAAACTCACCCACTGCCATTACTGTAACTTCATTCTGCTTCCAAACCATCCAGACTTGAAAAAAAAGGAATGTTACTACATGTCCTGGCAAGCACTGGGCAGCAGCACTGGGAAGAGAAGTGTTAACAGAGAGGGTGCTGATCTGGCCCTTGGCAGTAGGCAGCAGGGCTGCTAAGTTCACATCTGGTTTGTATGGATTTATAGCTCCAGCAGTCCAGATAATACCATCAAACACAGGATACTCCTTCCCCAGCCACTCACAACCTACAGTGTCCATCCACTTCACAATCTTGTGCTTATCCTTGTAGGACCCCATCAGGTAGGCAAATGACCCTATTTATTTATAGGAAATGGAAGACAAGAACTAGACCAAGATTCAGAAAGCACTGGAACAAAAAATTCCCAGCACATTGTTTTAGACTGTGGAATCAGAACCAGTGATGGGTCCAATGACATGACATATGTCCCCTTCTCCAAAAAACCTTCTCTTTTTAATCTGCTGCCTGTTCTTTATGAACTCTGGCTATGTCTAAGTAAGCTGTGAGGGCAGCTGCAATAAGTTTGACAGAGGAGTAGCCACTTTCTCCTGCTCAAATGGGCTGGGTTAAATTAGGAGCTGAGCTGTTCAAGCCTATCTAAAACAAACCCAAAACCACTCCTCGGTTGGGTGCTTAAGGGTAAAAAATAAAGATTGTTGTGGTTTGGCAGAGTCAGGATTAGTCTGCAGCAGAATGGTTCTAAGAGTGCAATAATGTATTCAAGAAGTCAAAAGAAACTAGATCTTTTCCAGAATTAGTCCAAGCATCTTGCCAAGGTTTGTGTCAGCAACATCACAAAGGAGGAAATGAACTTGAGTCTTCTACACGTCTCAGCAAGGACCCATCTGGATTATTCTTTAACCTTTCTTAAGGCCTTAACCACTTACCTTACTATTTATCCCTGTCATGAAAGCATCTCACCATTGCTTGTTGCAGTAACTCCTCTCTGTCCATTCTCATCTTCAATCTGCTGTTCTTGTTCTCTCCAAGTTTCAGATTAAAGGGGGGAAAAATGCCATTGTGTATTTTTTTTATGCTCTCGTTTTTCCCTTGAAAGAAGTCTCCTATTAGCAGTGTTTAAAACCCAAAAAACAAACCAAAAGGATGCTCTTCAGAACAGAAAGAAATTTCACATCAAAACTCACATATTGGTCTTCCTATGAAAAAAGCTTCAGATTCTATAGTCAAATCCTAATAGCCATAAAAACATAAAACCTCAGATTCATCATATGGTACTATAAAATACATAAAAACAAACCAAATGTCCAAAACCATGCACATCAAATTCCTTACTCAACCAAGCCCAAAACAAAAAAATGATCAGTATTTTTCATACCCTAAATTAAAGACCTGTGCAATCACAAAAAGATTGAAATTGTTATATAACATCCAGATTTTACCTCTAGAAACAGAACTTGGATGTTCTGTGATCCTGAGAGTTCACCCTACCTAGAGTAGACGGGGCAATTTGTTTTAAAAGTTTGCTTCAAGCCTCTCTAAACAAAGAGCCATCCTGGAGATGGTTTCTTCACTGCAAATGCAGATTGTGGTTGTGTTGCCTGGAAATGGAGTAAGTCAGCACGTGGCAAACCAAGCCCCAAAAAACTCCAGACTGAGGCAATGTTCTGTCCAGAATAACAAGGACATACAAGAGAGATTTAAATGACAAGCCATGATGAGGGCACAAACTGGTGTGTGTGTGTGTGTGGAGTTTCTTTGCCTCTCACACACTCTCTCTCTCCTTCTCTCTCTCACCCAGGATAGGGCAATATCAGCTCACCGTGAGTGGCACACCTCTTGGAAAAATTTATAAAATGCAATTAAGATATTTTTTTCCAGTCCAAGTGAGAGCCATTATGGCTAACATCAACAGTTACCTTGCGACACAAAAAGCTACAAAGCTTCAAAAATAAGGACAGTTATCTCCTTAAGATTCTTCCCCTTGGGAACAGCTTTGTTAATTTTAAAATGAATGCTAATGGCTGGAAGGAGAAGCCTTAATAGCCACTGATTTTCTATTGCAAGCACACTCATTTTTCTGTGAAAGAACATCTTCTATTGTAGATGCACCAAAAAAATTGAAAATTACAAAGACAGGATATTAAATGTCATGTCTATTATATTTACCTGGAAACTTGTCTTATTTGTGTTCCTTTTGAAAGCACATAAATTATCAGAGGCTCATTGTTAGTTCAGTGAAAAGCAATGCCAAGATTATTGCCAAGGAGTAGATTGCTCTAAAGCTATTTATACATTTTGTTTTCAATAAGTACACTGAAGATTAATACAGTGAGGAAAGCTGCAAGCATACAGATATTCAGACACACTGTTCTAGCCAAAATTTGGCTTCTTTCTTTCCCAGCTGTGTGAATGAAGGCTCTGTTCTAATGAGAGAGGATGCAGCCAAAGCCCACAATGGATATGTTTTGTCTAGGTTGTCCAGGGAGCTTTGGCAGACCTTGACTTTGTTTCCAGCTTCTCAAGGGTGGAAGAAGTGATCTCCACCAAAACACACCTAACTTCAGTAAGACAGACAAGAGCTGTTAAAAATTCAGCAGTGGGACTAGGATCTAAGTGTGTCCTCTGCTCCCTCTTATAATCTAGGAATTTTTTTTTTTCTAACATCAAAAAGGCAATGTAGCTAAAGCTTGCTGAAGCATGAAAGAACTCCAGCTTGCACTGTGATTAAAATGTGGATGAAAATTAAAAATTCAGTCCATCCAATAAGGTGCTGGATGAAAACCAAATTAATTCTCTTCTAGCCCCAGAAGTTCTCTAAACTGGATCTTCTGTTGTGTTTTCAATGGTTAATTAAAAGAACCTGAGTTCACAGGGCTGGGACAAGGCTGCCCACAGCCCCAAGGTCATCTTAATAACCAGGACTGAACACAGGAGCCTCACACTCAGCTCCCCTCTCACCTGAAACATCTCATAGCCAGAGAGCTTGCATATGGCCATAGCCCCCATGGGCTGCAACAGTGCAAGGCCAGTGAGCTGTGGCCTGCAAAGGCCCAGCCTGCAAGCTCTGACGTTCCCCAGCCCAAGTAAAAAGTAAACATAGCTACAGCAGAGCCATGAAGCTGAGCTTTTAAATTAAAAACGTTAACTCAATGAGAAGATTCAGGATGCGACTAACAAAATAAAAACATCACACTGTAATTGTTGTTTCTGAAATGGAAATATTGATTTCTTATTTGTTAATTTACTCAGAATCTTACTCAGAAAGCCCACACAAGTCAGCCAGGGTATATCATGGAGCTGCACGACTTCTAAAGCAGGCCCTCCTCATTACAGCACAAACAGTATGTTAAGTGGAATGAGAGATGGAAAGATTTAGAATAAAGTAATGAAGTTGTTTTTATTGACATAAAAGATTCTGTCNTTTTTTTGTTACAATATCATCCCAATGGCAGCTAAGGTGAGAAAGTAGCTCTGCTTTGTGGTTCTGGTGCCTGGTTCTGGCTCACAAGATAATGTAGCACAATGGGAGGGCTCAGGCTCTGGAGAATGCATAAATAGATAATCTTCATAACATTCGCTATTCAGTAACTTTCTGATTTGGATGTATAGGGATCACTTATCCTTTTGTTATTCCTCAGAAGGATTTTAGAACTATCCACTTCACACTAAGCCTGCAGAGTTGTTCACTGCACAGATATTAAGATCAAAGCTGTTTACTGTCAGAAAGGGCCAAAAATGGAATTTTAATTTGTGAAAACCTTCCACAGCTCTCCAAACTCTGAAATGAATGAAGTATGTTTCACCTTCCAGCTTCTCCTCTTTTTTTAATTGTGATATTTCCATTTGAAATAATGAGATGTTTTTCTCCAAAACGATTGAAAATATTTGATTGATAGGAGGAAGTCCACTGGTGCCCACACCAAGACTGTTTTCCCATGTGCTGGGAGACAGAAGCTGAGTACAATACTAGCAGTGGAATAAAGGCATGTCTAGAAAAGAAAGGCACAATAAAATAGGTCTCAGTGTACAACAGAAAGGAGGAAAATGTAATGGGGAAAAAAAAGAAACAAAAAAGCAGAGGGGAAATAGGTGGGAAAAGAATGATAGGGCAACATAGGGCAGGAGGGTGAGAAATCTTTATGGGCAGTCTGGGAGCACCCCGTGTGATCTGTGGTACAGCAAGGCTCAGGTTTGTTTCCCATAGTCAATGCAAAGAGGGGGTGCACTGGCCCCCTAGTTAGGAGACAGCAGCAAACCTGGTTTATAAAAAACACACCTAAAGAGCAGCAGAGATTGCAGGTCTCTGTGGGAAACACCCACAGCACTGCCTGCAGCCACAGCCCTGTGCCTCGCTCTCCCTCCCTTCCCACACTCACCTCTCTCTCAGACAGTGCCTCATCTGCAGGACCTCTATTCTTGTGGAGCAGCCACATTTTATTGGGGCACTAGAAAGCACAGGAGATCTGAAAACGGGGATGAGACTTTCAAGGTTAGGAGAGAGAATGGATGACGAGGAAGAGTGAGCAGGCTCAGAAATCAATATACACCCACACTAACATGCTGCCTGTCTGGACCATCTAGGTTAGGAACAGGCAATGACAAGGACTGCTGAGTTTCTGTGTCCTTTTCCTACCACAGAGAAGCATACAGATCAGGCAGCACTGAGGGCTGTCTCTGCAAGGGAAGTCAGATGAAAACAATGGGGAGATCAGCTCACACTGCTGACCCTTTGAAACAGCTCTCTGCACTTTAAAGTTGACCTATTTCATTTTCTGAACACACTGACCTCGAAACAAAGCCACAATATCTTGAGGAACCACATTTGAAATAGCATCACATCTTTCCATGAAAATATTCCTGGAGAAAGCAGTAAAGAACTTAATAATGGACAGTCCACATGAAGTGAGGATACCTGAAAACGTTCCTGATTAAATGATTCTTGACTATTTCAACACATTATGCAGTTTTGCATGTGTGCATTCATTCCTCATGTTTTGCATAATCTTTCTGATGACTGTATGCACAAGTGTACCATGTAGAAACAGCAGTGAGCCAATGTGATTACTCATTAAATTTAATGAGAAGGTTAGAATTATATACTATAAAACTAAGATGAAAGCGAAATCACAAATTTGAAAGCCAATTAAGGGCTGAAACATATGCAAGCATAGTTAGTTAATACCCTCTTAATATGCACAACAATAAATGCATCATATAGATATACAGCAAATTTAGATGCACATTACCCAAGTGGAACTCAGCTGTGATGGTGTATGAAATGATACATTTATCTCTAATCAGGCACATGACTCAGAGGAAGCAAAACCACCAAGTACTTTAGGACTCTCTTGCAACACTGGAATATTTTTGATAGCCAGATAGCACTCTACCCTTTTCTGTTTAAACACAGTGAAGGAAGACAGAGCTCGATGCATGCCTCCAGATCTTTGTAAGGGTGACTCCTACGCACAGAGCTCAGGGCTGTAACAACACAGCAAAACACAGAAAAGGGTGAAGCCCAGGGCCTGCAAACAACGTATGTGTGACAAGGAAGAGTTATAAACGAAGATGACCAAGTACAGCTGAGGGATCATAAAATCATAGAGTATCCAGAGTTGACAAGGACTCACAAGGAACACTGAAGTCCAGCTCCTGGCCCTGCACAGGCCCATCTCCAACAGTCACACCATGTGCCTGAGAGCGTTGTCCAAGCACTTCTTGAACTCTGCCAGGCTTGGTGCTGTGACCACTGCCCTGGGGAGCCTGCTCCAGTGCCCAAACACCCTCTGGGGGAAGAACCTTTGCCTGATATCCAACCTAAGCCTCTTCTCAGCTTCATACCTGTTCCCTGAGTCCCGCCGTGGGTCACCAGAGAGAGAGAGATCATGTCTGCCCCTCCCTTTCTGCCTGTGAGGAAGTTGTGGACTGTGAAGAGGTCTCACCTGTGTCTCCTCCACACTCACCAAGCCAAGTGGCCTCAGCTGCTCCTGATATGGTTTCCTCTCAAGGTCCTTCACTGTCTTTGTAGCTCTCATTTGGCTGTTCTCCAGTAGGTTTAAATCTTTCTTCTATCGTGGCACCCAAAACTGCACTCAAGGTGATACTTACAGTTTAGTACTCCAAGAAATACACAAAAGCCCTTCTTTAAGAGGTGGCTTTAAGGACACTTTTAGATGTTTGTTCTGAGCAACACTCCCTGCAGGGGCCTGGGTTGGGCGCTCCCCCGGGTGGCCCCTCAGGGCCTGTGGGCCCAGCCTGAGAGGGGCTGTGCTCTGCCAGGTGGTTCCAAAGCCCACGAGGTGACTTTGAGCCCATGTCTGTGTCAAAGAGATGCACCTCCACTTGCCCCTAGCCAAATCCCAACACTATCTTTTTGTCAGGCATTTTTCTTCCCTCAATTCTCATGTCTCCTCAAAGCATCATATTAAGAATGTACTACTCACAGTGCCCACAGAGTTTGATACGTGTGCATGTGGAAGAGGTGGATTCGCACTTAGTTGTTACCTCTTCAGAGGCATAATTAGAGTTAGAAAAAAACACCAGCAAAAACCCAAACCCTACCAAACACAAACCTTGCCCTCTCCTCCTCCAAACCTGTGCACATGCTCTGACTCCC
This sequence comes from Dicrurus megarhynchus, assembly GCA_013399195.1. NCBI lineage: Eukaryota > Metazoa > Chordata > Aves > Passeriformes > Dicruridae > Dicrurus > Dicrurus megarhynchus. The sequence continues at coordinate 670,030 of VXAD01004603.1, read as the reverse complement.
TACCCATGGTGCTTGCAGGTCAGTGGCACTCTGAGCTTTGTCCCTGTCATGCCATGCCATGCAAAACGCTTCCCATGAGTTAGCACCAGTCTGCGGGTCATTCTCTCCAGAGCTTGATGTCTGCAACCTGAGGGGAGAGACCTTTTTAGAGTGAAGGAATGAAAAGGGGTTTGTTTTCTTTACCCAGGTGTTTCTGTGGTAGAATGGGCTGCAAAACCTGAGTAGCTGTGGGCATTCAAACAGCAGGAATGCAAAGGCAATATTTAAACAACTCTATAAATGAGCTAGAGATGCATGTCATTGGTTTTGAAGCACTATCTAAAGAGTTTTTATGCTGAAAACACTTCCATTGAGACATGAGTCATATTAAGCAGCTTTGTGGCAGATGCTGTAGCTCCTCTTTCATGCAATGTCTTTCTCTGAAAGCTTTGATTGAGAACTAAGCTGCATTCAGGGTTTTGTGGTTGAGCTTGGGAGCTTCCTTCAGTAAACTTCCTGAATTATTTGCTGCTGGAGCTCATCACCCATAACAATATTTCCAGAATCTTTCCCCTATTATCTTCATCTGTCAGGTTAATTCATCTTTTTGACGTGACACACATTAAACACTGTAAAAGAGGAACAAAACTTTCACTACTCAACAGGGAGAAGCAGCACAGAGAGTTGTTACTGTCCACAGGTCTGCTTTTGCACTTGGTGAAATATGAAGGACATTTCAGCAGAATTTTAAAGATAAACAGTTGAAAATAAAGAATCCTCTTGTCCACAGTCCATCACCTTTAAGGACCGTGGCAAGGATTCTTCTACATTCACAGCTTTAGGATGCTTCTATGCAACATGTACAACGAAGTGAGAGACCTGCACCAGCCTTACACATAGACAAGCATCAAATTAACAGTTGTGGTTTAGGCGGGGCTCTCTTCCCCTGGTTCTCCTTAGCTGTGAATTGTCTTAGGCTAAGGGTATCCTATAGAAACAAATGGAATGATAAGTCTTGCTTAAAATATTCAGCTGCCAGGCAGGCAGGTGGGAATTTCAAGTTAAAACACTCCTGAGCAGGGTAGAACTGCAGGCCATGGTAAACTCTTACATTAACATAGGTGTAAACCATGCATTCTCCCTTGTTAGGCACTGCTCCTACTGGGATTGCAAAAAAAGGTCTTATCCTTAATGAGCTAGGATCCAGCTATGCCAGAAATGCAAAGACACATTTTAAACATCTAGGGATAAAAGGAGAGAAAGGTTAAGATAGTCTTGATCTGTATCCCATCTGAAAATAAATGCAAATTCTCTTTCTGGCAGATGCTTTTAGAACACTTAGAAAAAAAAGGAACCCACAAAAATTATTTTTGTCTTATGCTTTCAGGAAAATACTAATGAAAAGAATTGCTTGTGCTGTAAACATAAATTATGTATTTTGATATATCTACAGGTGTCCAAAAGTTCTAAAACAAATCAAAAGAAACTGTTTCAGTAGGCTTAGATTTCCTGTACATAGGTGGAATACATTTAGTTCTTCAACTTCTTAAAAGCTTTTATACGACGTTTGGAAAAAAGTATCCCTTCAGTCAATATCACATTGTAAATACATGCCAGTGTTTGGTCCAATTTCACAAAATTTCCATGTTTTGTGATGGAATCAAACCAAGACTGCAGAGAGCTGAAGGCTGATACCAGGTTAAGGGAATCAGAGCCATTCTGCTTTTCTGACTGCCACTATGGTAATGTGATCAGTACCTTGACAGATGCTAAAAAGAATAATTTTGCTGATTGACTTTTCTTCAAACCTAAGGCTGTGGGCAATCAAAGAAAATATGAACATCTGGCTGAGCTTTTGATTGCCATGCTCACTGATATAGTGCACCCAAATAAGCAACAATTTGTACAGCTTGTGTCAAAAGGCCCATCAGTTAATTCAAATTAAGTCAGGAAAATTTAATCCAATTGGCATTCATGCGTATTTGTATGCGAAGTATAAATAAGATTCTCCGGCATTACATTATCCTTTATTTACAAGGGAAACACATGCAAAGTTTTGTGGTTTAAGCAAATATTTTCAAAAGCTTTTTGACTTCTTAAAGCCAAACTTCTGGGAAAACTCTGTCCTTTGGAAGGACACATCCAGTCTAATACACATAAAAATGTGTAATATAATAAATAATTAAATAAATTTCTCGTTGCTTAAAAAATTTTACAAATTTGGACAAGTTATTCATAGGCATTTTGTCAGTAGCAAATACAATAATGCACAACTGATATCGGCTAAATTTAGTAGCTAAGATGGTGGCCAAGATAACTACCAGACTGTAGTAAGAAAGAAAATTCATAAAGCTGAAGACTAATTTCCTCATGTTTTTGCTTGATTGTGAGTGTAAAACCCTGGGAATACGTACTTTCTTTTACAAAAAAATAGCATTCCTGTTGGAATTCTATTTATGGTAACAGTAAATTAGGTTGCATGAGAAGTCAAGATTAAAACTAATCAAAGGCAAAAGACAAGTTGTGTGCCTAATTTTTTAAAACAAGACATTTAGAAAAAAAAGGTCAAATTGATTTTTTATTTAATTCTAGCTCCTTGTAGTAAATAAACTTTAGTCTTTGCTTGGCAGATATAGATACCATTGTTTCCAAGGTAAGCTGTTAAAATTTTATTTGCAACTTGGTTATGAAATCTGTTTTTTCTAAAAAAAATAATGACAGACTCTCTGGCTGAGGTGCTATCTGTGCTCTACTCCCTAGAGGTGAAATTTACTGTAACCTCACCTGAATCTCAGTTAGCTCAATCTGACCTGACTCTAAAATCCTATTACGAAATTCCAGGATTTCTGCAACTCATTCAGATGTGTTAATCTAAAGCCTAATGCAAACCCGTGTATCACAGACTACATGGGGGATAGGGTCACACTGGCAGCCCCAGCTGCAGCTTTGCTCATGGACTGGGGTCACATTGCACCTGTAACCACTGCTCCTGAGTGCCCGGTGTTGTCAGAGCCAGGGAGCATCAGAGCAGAGGGGAATACCTAAAATACTGATAGAGCAGAAGACCATGTCAGAGGAGAAGGTTGGGTGAGTCAGTCCACTGGCCTGGGACTCACATGCTACATCATCAGCTGCCAATGATGCAATGAGTGTGGCCAAGCAGCTGTTACATTCTTTTATTTTCCTGAGGGCCCACTTTGTTTTGATGCCAAGAAATAGGTTTTCCTAATCACTGACTTCCATGAATATTAAGACTCAAACACTCTTGAGAACAATCGGATCAATTAATTAGAAAACTGTTAGCATGCTGCCTTCATAAATCAAGAGTCAGCTTGTGATCCGTAACTTCAAACAGTCTTTTAGCAGCTGTTTTCTTGAAGTTCTTTTCTTTAAAATACTAATGTCTCTTATACATCCATCTTCTGATTCAGAGGTTAAGAGTTCTTCTACTAGTGTTACCTTTAGAAATATAGTTGATGGAAAATCCCTTAGATAGCCTAATGATATGGTCCAGTTACTCTCAAGTGCACAGGTCCCTTATAAATGCGACTCAAAAATCAATATCAATCCTTCAGTGCCTTCAAGAGATGTGGAGTAAGGGCCATAACAATAGTGATTGCCTCCAGCAAATAACTGTTCAGTGATTATACCGCAGTGGCCTGGAAGTCCAAATCCCCCTCAATAACTTTCAAAATGGATGCATGCTGGGAAATGTAAAATCATCCCTAGCAGGCAGGTCAGTAGCTGCACTTTCTAGTCAAGTACCTACTTATTTACTGTGTTGCTCTCTCATTATTGGCATAAGATTTTGGAGAAGAAAGTTTGCTAAACGAAAGGTAAGCGTCAAAACAGAAGGTCAGCATTTCAGACACGTTCAGCGCAGCAAAGAGGACTGTGCACCACAGGAGAATCAGCTGGCAGCCCCTCCCTTTGCCTGTTTTATTTAGGAATTTGAAAGTAGACTAAGGAGAATACATTTTCAAAGACCGTGGCAGCAGGGAAAAAAAATCACTCCAAAGTGTAAACAACAAAATAGCATTCATAGTTATGGCCTCTGATACTTATTCTGTGAGTAAAGCATGTGCTTGCTTGGAGTCAGGAACAGCTGAATACTTAGCAAAGTTTGAAGGGCTTGGCTCCTCAAGAGCAAGTCACATAAAACCCATGCTGCCTCAGGGCATTGCCTTCCCATCTCGTTATCTTCTGCAAGCTGATACTGTAACAAAATTAGCCAACCAACCAAAATGGTTTGCCAAGACATCAGGGTTTTCTTAAAGTCTGCTCTTTGGCTGAATCTATGCTTGGCCCATGTGTACAATTCACTCTCAAAAATTAAAGACATGACAAAGTTCTCTCTCTCCACAGAATTCTTGGAAAATGAGTGCTCCATCTTTCCTAAGATAGGAAGTCCTTGCCATAATACAGAATAGACAACCTTGCTACATTTACACTTCACCGTATCAAAACTTTTAAGCAAAAATATTGGAAAAAATTGTCCATATGCATACATAGATCTGCTGCCAGTGATGTTACTTGCTACAAGACACAATGAAGTAATGATATAATAAAAAAAACTTTGGAAATATAAAGACAGTGATGTTTTTGTATGTTAGAAACAGAAGTACAAAATAAAGATTGGAGAAGGAGAAATCCCAGCTGGATTTTTTTAAATCCTGCATTGGATTTAAAGTATTTTTATTTCAGCCATCTCTCAAATATGAAAGTTTATTTCCTACCAATATGCCTACCAATTTAACTCTCTTAGCAAGTTCTGGAAAACCAACGTTTTCTGCAGACATGCTGTACCACCATGTTGAGTTCTACAGCTCCATTAATCATAATGAAATCATTCTCATGTGTTTCTCCTTCATGTATAATATAGTGTTTGTATGAACGCTTATTGCAACTGGAAATATATTGTGCCATCTAGCAGCTGACAGTTTAAGCAATGCATAAATATTAGAACAGAGAAAAGCCTAGTGTAATTTCAGAGCCAGTTTCATTGAAAATTCTCTGAACTGGCCAGTCTCTTTGTGACATCTGTTCTCATAGGACATTCTGGTAGCTGAGGGGGTTTCTATTTCAAAAACTTTGAGAGCAAATGTTAAGTCCAAATCTATTCTCTGCAATAAGCATTAGATAGTGAAATAAATTAGACTAAGTACGTACCGAGGAGTAAAATCAGGTTTTACAGGCATGAGTGCTACCAGAGGTATCAGACTCAGGGAACCTGTTATGATTTAGACCTTGGTGATTATAGAAATAATAAGATACCTTAAACAAGCTGTTGGCTGAATCAGTCAAGTTAATCTCAACTGTGTGTTAGTGAAGTCATTTTATCCACATAAGTTGATTTTAGTTCATTAAGACAGGCCTTTTACTCCAGTGTGTACAGTCAATACATTTCCCTACCTTCATTTGTCTTCATTCAACAAAGCACTCAACCACCTTGGTGCTTATTGCCATTAACAAGACTGTGGTTCACCTTAATACAGTGTTAAATAAAGTCACAAAGGAGAAACTGCACCAGCGTGCACAATGTTATCAAGCAGATGAGAAATATAAACGAGGGATGAAATGCAATTTAAGCAAACACTTAGACGGAAATCAAATGTGCCATTGCAGACAAACAATTCCTGAAGCAGCTTTACAGGAGTCGTCCTTCACTTGTAATTCTTGCAATGGGATTGAAAATCAGAAGAAATCAGAATTGTTAAGCAATCAGGAAATAGCAGATATTTTCAGTAAAGCTGTTGTATTTCAATGAAATATTAGCTTTTACTGACAAGACAAGCATTATAAAACATACAGAGCTAACTGCATGAGCATCCTAAAAGCTTTTGTATTAAAGCTCAAAAGTTCATTTGGCAGAGAGACTAATATGCCTAAAAGCTTTCTGGCTCATTTTAACACCTTCTGTTTTTCTCATTAGTGCTGGCACTGATGTTCAGTTACTATTGTAGGATCTGATCATATTTACAAACTCGTGCTACTTTTCCTCCTTAGAGACCTCATTTGAATCACTCTTGAATATCTAGCAGATGTTCAAGATACTCAGTTCTTAGAAAGATGCAAGAATCTTTAAAACCATGGGAAGCATGGCTACAATCTCTGACTACTGTGCCTAAAAAGGAAAATTTTCCTTGAAGACACTGTCTCATGTAAGTACCTGCTGCTGGTTTTATCCTCTGAATCTGCTCGTGCTGATTATGCAGGATTCAGGATCCCAGACTAGACTAAGCCCATACAGCTGTACAAAGTCCCTGTGTTAATTTTGTCTCCAGCATGTATCATGTTCAACATTTCCAGCACCACTTTTGATAAAGTCTTTTACCATCAGTACTTAGCCTTCAACCTCTGGTAGAAGAAGAAATGTAGCTCCTGAGGCCACAGAGTTTGGATGGGAGAGGATACTTTTGCCTTTTACAGTACTGAGCTTAGTAAGTTTTAAAAATGCACACTCAAGGGAATATGCTAATTTGACTGAGTATTCCTCACTTCACGAAAGAATCAATTTTTATCAGCATCTCAGGTTTGCTCCCCAGCTCTTGTATAAAATGAACTCGTGGGGGTCTGTGCACAGCTAATAAGTTTAGTGCTCTTTTAGAAGCAAAGTGGTTTGTCACTGTGCAGCAGCAGATGACCTGCTGAGGTCAGATCAGGTCAGTGTTTTAGAAAGACCTGCAATTTTCATTTTCTCTGAAATTAAGAGTAAAAATGTCTTCAGGATAAGAAACATCTTCATTAAGGATGGGTTCCTATACGCACTCCTTTCTGTACACCTTACTCTCCTTCCACATTAGCCATAGGGGAGTTAATAAGATGCTCAAAGTGAACTTCAGGAGAACATGCATAAGCAGCAGGTAGGTTAGAAGGAATCACTCATCTCTCACTGGCATACCAGTCACATGATGAGGTGAGCATGGATACAGAGCTGAGAGGAACAAGAGTGATGCTATCCAAACTCAGAATGCCTTAATCCATTATCAGGGTCAAATCACAACTACTGCCCACCAGCAAGAGAGACCAGACCCAGCTACAACCACCACAAACTGTAATTTTTTGAGTAAGCAGCAGTCCAGTAGATGATCTATGTCCATGTGTGGTAACTAAGCTCTTAAAAGATGTATTTCTGATGCTAGCACAGCTTTTTTCTAACTTTTTTGTAAGACTAGCATTGGAACCAGCTTTCTCTTTGAACAGCTTCTCAGCTCTCTTCCCTACCTGCCCCTCTACACCACTTCTCCTGAAATATATTCCCATGTATTCATATTTGCTGTTTTAAACCCACACTGGGACTATGTGAATCAAATCTAATCTGCTAAACTGCTAATTGTTGAACTAATGTGTTTTTTCCTGTGTATATCTGTATGTACCTGACCAATGTGTGCTACCAATAGCTAACCCCAGTACTCCCACTGCAGCTGCACCTCTTAAGAATCTTGGCCTATTCTGCTCTCTGAGGAGAGAGGAAAAGCATCAACATGACATCCCACTCCCCTTGAAATCTCTCCAAATCAGGAACAAGTTCATGCAGGAGAGCTTGCTCTGATTCTGTCAGAGTTTACACTTAAGGCAGAAAGGGGCTGACTCTGATGACTAATGGTACAAGGACACTAATATATAAAACTGTATCAATTAAAAGGAAACATCTACTTTAATATATTAATACAAGAATATAGTCAGAAATCTGAAAACCCTTTTTGTTCTTCCCAAATTAGATTACATATATATCATTATAGTCATCATTTTATGGGTATGTGGAAAAAGAACATATGACTGACCTTCAAATCAACTCTCAGCTTGACAGCCTAGATCAATGTAGTATCCAGACCTCTATTTCTCATTCTGTTTCAACTGTCAAATAGAATTTGTTTGTTATAAATAGGAACTCTCCAATAACAACAGCAAATAAGATACAAGCAGCCACATTGCAATGTACCTGTTCTCAAAATTCTCTTTGCTTTTTAAAGAACCCCACATTTCCAGGGTGCTTACATGAATAGCATCCTCATCTCTCAGACTGGAGTACTCATAATGAAGTGAGATCAAATGTTTACAATGTCCCGAAGGACATGGAGTTGACCTAAGTCACAGATTAATGGCTTTTTGTTCTCTGTGTGGGAAGGTCATAGGAGATCTCAGATCATAGATCATAGAAGGGTCTCAGTTTCAACAAAAATGTAAACCAGAGACTGAAACTTCAGGACAAAGACTCTATAACTTAACTGCAAAACAAGCACACAAATGGTTTTGCCACCACTTTTTGAAGTCCATTTTATTTCTAATACTGTGTTTTAAAAAAGAGTCTTGACTGGAAGATTCTCCTAATTTTTCTTTATGGATATAGAACACTTGAGAAATTATAAAAAAACCACCATACTCTTAAATTAAAGCTTCAGATGGCCAGGATTGTAACAAATGAAATTATTTTTAACCCTGGGTACCTTCGAAAGCCATGAATGTCACTGACATTCCCTTGTTGTGAAGACAGGTAAGGAGTGGGTTTCTGAAGTCATTGTTACGCCCTAACAGACTTGCATTCATTGCAGGTACAGTCTTTTGCTGAAGTACATAAGCAATCCTTGGGAAAGAGCACATGCTGGGGAGGTGTCCTTAGGCCAGCAGTAATTAGCTCCCCTAAGAATCCTGTAGCCACGAGGTGCAGTCAGCATTAGGTAATGTACTGCACTTTGAAGATGGAAAAGGATTTCAAAGAGCTCATTGGTACCAGATTATCCACTACACTGGGATTTCTGCATTAGTGTTTTCAACTCTTAATACAGAATTATAAATACATATTCAGACAAATTTGTAAGTTATTTTTGACAACCAGTTATTACACTTATTAATTGAAACCCCAAAACATAAGTTCTCACTAGGAATGTCCCTTTTGTGTAAGGAAACAAAAGTTTGTTTTCATTTATTAAGGAGCCTGAAAATCTGTTCATTTTTCTTGTTCCGCTTGTTTGCTCCTTAAAAAATGTTTGTGGTCAGTATAAAAGAACAGAATTCTCAGAAGTATCTCATTTTTTCTTCCCTGATTATACTGCAAAGTTCAATGAAAAAAACCCCAACAAACCACAGAAGGATTTTGTCAGCTTTTGATAACAGGACAACAGAACAGAAACATAGGCTGCAAAAGGCTTTCTTTTCCTCCAAAAGCTCAAGATTAATATGAAAGTGATAATCAAAAAACCAAGTTGAAGGGGAGTCACACAAACATCAGAAAAAAACCTTTTTCTCAAGGAAGGTAATGCTGCTCAGGGACAGGTTGTTTAACAAGAGCACCTCGGAGGTATCCAAGACAGCAAAACAAGGCCAGGACTGGCTGGACCAAGTTCTAGTAACAGCACCACCTCAAGGAAGGGCCTGAGTTGATAGTTCCCAGAAGACCTTTCCAAGCAAAAGTTCTCCCACTGCAATTACTGAAACTACCCAAGAATCATCAAAGAAAAGAGATTATAGGATTTTAGTAAAAAGGCTAACTATGGTAAACTCCCTAAATATAGAAATAAAGCCAAATATTGAAATTCTAATGCAAAAAGAGCAAAGCTTCAAATATGGAAACATGCACTCCTCAAAGCCACACTATAATTTTGGGCTTTTCACTGAGTTGTACATACTAAATGGAAGGTAAGAAGGGACCCACTCATTTTTTTCCTTTCAAGTCATCCTAAAAAGGAATCAGATACATTTACTTTATCACAGCAAGAGTCTGTGGACATATAAAAGCATTTAATAAAAGTTACCCATATCACCTGTCATCTGCATTTCAAAAATAAACATGTAATTTTATACAACAGAAATCCTTTAAAGATAAGTATTATCACTTCAACACACTTTTCTTCATATAAGATTTTCCCTCCCAAAATTTCAAAATTTCAGACTTCAAACTGTAACAAGAAATTTTCTTTAATTTTCCCTGTTCAGCACTGTTTATACTCAGGCATTCAACTCAACGTCTTACACTAGCAGGGTTTGTAACTGGTTGGATGGGCTGCTTGTTCTGCAGGTAAAAATTTAAAATATACTAAATTCCTCTCTAATACTTCGATAAGTGTATTCCCAACAGGCAAGAAACTGATACTTTATTCTATCATCCTGAGAGCACACCTTATTGTAGACAAGCTAAAGAGAGAACCCAGCATGAAACCCATCTTCCCTTCCTCATAAGCACATGCCCAACCAGCTTACAAGATTATTCTACTTTAAGGAATAAACAGATCATGATCCCACTACAGTTCCAGATACAGCAATTTCAAGCGACTCAGTTTTGGTGTAAGGGGAAGAATTGGCTCAGGCTGCAACTGCTCATAATTTTAAAATCTGGAGATTTATGGTTCATCTTGTGTACCAATATCAAAGACATCACATCTGTAGCAATAATATTGTTATTGCACAGGGATTTTCCCGTATTTTTGGACTGGAACCTCAAAGAGAATGATGTTTGAATCATGGTGATTTTTAGGAAACCAAAAAATGAGACCTACATTAACCCGACTCAGAATTCAGTGCCTACATCAATTCCCTACATGAAACAAGTGACCATCTGCTCCACTTGCCCATAAACAATACTAATATCTTCTCTCTCTGTCGCCCTATTCATACCCCTTCCTCCCCTCCCTGCTTAGCTTTACATCCTTCTCTTCATATAATATGACCCACCTATTTTTAACTCATGTCTTCCAAATTTCCACTTGGCTGCTCACCTCAACATATGGTAGATCTGCTCACTGGTGCTACAGACCTCCTATCTGGGACCATTTATGAACAATCTTGTAGCTGGCACAGTCATTTACATGTCTTAAAGGCATTTACAGAATGTCATCACCTCAGAATATATCCTCAGAAGAAGCTATAGCCAGATCTACTTAAAGCTCTTGATCCTAAATTTGTTCACTCTGTAGTGGGTCATAATTTCAAAAGTTAAAATAAAGCTTGATGTTAAGTCTGGTATTATCATTCTAATCATCCTGTTCTGATCTTGAAGCTTCTATTTGATCTGGAAATGTCTCTTATATTGAAAAGTAGGGATTTGTGAGATTAAGAAACTCTTTAGTATTTATATTTTTTCCCCTCCAAAAGAAGAGGAAAGATACATTTCTACTCTTAATTTCTTCCACTCTTAATTTATTTGGAATACTAGATTCCCTTTCAGATGTCCAGTGAGAAAAGTGCACCTAATGAGTGTTTTCCTTTTAAAAACAAAACAAAAGGAGGTTTTTGAGCTTAGAGGGCCTTATTGCTGAAGTTTGAGTCTCTAGTGATTATCTTACAGCTGTTCAATAACGATTCTGGGTTTCATATAAATGTGTAAAGTCCTTCTTGTACATAAGCCAAGAAACAATGCAGACCTGCTCATCTGAGCTTTTCTAATTGTTCCTATACCAGCAGCACAGGAATTCATGTAGATAGGTTTGTCATAATACCTTGTCGGCATTTTTTATTTAACAATTGCCTCTTGAAGCTAAGCAAACCCTGGAGAAGAATAAAGCTATGCTGAATACCGATGCAACACTAATTAACAGACATGCTAAATATGAATGTTTTAGTAAGAATTTAAAAAAAAAATTATTGGCATGTAAAGCAGCCAGGAAATACTTGGAAAATCAAGTTTTATTGCCTTGAAAATCTGACACTCTGCATTAGAATATATTGAGCTGAAATGCTGGGCAGCAAATAAAAGCAAGGGCCTTGTGTGTGCCCCTATGCATTATTTCTCTGGTGTTGATGCTTACCTCAGCTACCCTATGAGAAGACTGCAGAATTTGGACAAATTTATAAATTTACCAGTAATTTCTAGGCTCTAAAATACTGCAATACAAAGTACTAGCAGCAGTCATCTGGAACAGATTTATGGATTAGGCAGCCCAAGTTAATTATTAAAGACATAGTAGTTTTAACACTGCTGTCTCATGTTTGCAAGCAAAACAAAGGAAACGTCAGCAACATATGTACTTTGACATGTTCTAATACTCTGAAGAATGCCAAACCATGTGTATATAAGAAATGGCTAGAGAAACTCATCTGAGCTCCTCGGCAGTAAAAAAAGACAGTCAAGTCAAAAGATAAGTGAAAACTACTGCTTCCACTCCAATATTGTCTCAAGATATCTGATATTGTTGTCCTCAACTAGGAGTTTAAACTAATCTTGGCTCAGAGGTGAGGTCTGGAGGTAGATACACAGATTTTATTAATCCTCCCCTAGTACTGCTTTTACTGTGCTAATATTAGTTCTTTTTTTCCATCATGTGGTGTCCTTAGGGTCAGGCTGTACCAAACCCAAATATCACCTAAAAACGAAGCTATAATAGAGATTATTGATTTGATTTGTCTTTATCTAGTGAATTACTTCATCCTGCACTCACTTTCCTTTATTTTTGCAATTTTCTGAACCAAGAGAATGAGTTGTTATTGCCAAAGGAAAAGAAGAAAGGGGGGGGTAGAGAGTGAGGAGAGGGAACCTTCACTTGTCTACATTTCTCTGTATCTCAACTTCTACTTTGCATTTAGATAGATTCACTGCTAAAAAATCTTCATTAATAAATAAAAGCAACCTTCGAACTCTGTATTGCTTTTAGTCCTGAAGAACATCAAAAGACTGTGCAAACCTAAAGTCAAATGCAATCAATTACCAAGCTCTGGGGATTATTTCACCAAAGCAATTGATTTAACTTCACTGCAGCCACCTCTCACTGGAAACGTATCAGCTGTTTAAGAGCACACTCATAAAACAAGGTAACAAATTACCTCAACATTTCCTAGGGAATAACCTTTCAGTCTTTCACTAGAAGAAGACAGGTCAAAAATCACCTTTTTTTTTTTTCACTTCAGTTCATATGATCTCTACTATACCTACAAGAAATGTATTATAAAAGGGAATCCAACTGAAGATTTCATACATTAGAATGTATGGCTTAGGTTTCAGTAAATAGATAATAGGATCTTTAACGACTGCATACAACAAGGATTGGGAGTTGTCACATCAAACTGCATTTCTACTTAACAGCATGACAGGAAATAGATTTCAGTAAGAAACGCAACTCAATTCACAAATGCAGGGTTTCCATCAGTGAAGATATTCTATCCATGTGTGATCCCAGAGGGAGTATATGCAGGAATCTGAGGACTGACATTTGTCTTGACAAAATGGAGAGTTCTGAATTTGACAGCGGGCACTACCTAAGAAGGGAAGGAGACACTGTCTAAAATATCTTATCCAAAGTAACTTGTTTATTTCTTGGTCTTGCCACACATTTTTTTATTCTGTCAATTGAGAAAGTGATTTCTTTTCTGTCTTTCTCTTGGGCTAGGGCCACATCTTAGTTTCACTGTATATCTGAAGAGACGTCGCTCTCTGTTGACACTGGTGCCCTTCAGACACTTCCCATACTAGGAATAAGCAAATTCTATTAAACTTTTTTCAAAAGTGCTGAAAAATCTGTAATTGCCATTACAACTCAGCAAGACACTGCGATGTTTTTCACTGTGATGTTGGTTTTGAAAAGCTACATAACATCATACAGAAATGAAATAACTTCATTTTCACCTTTTTCTAACATTATTCAGTATGTGTATCATCTGTCTCGTATTCCCATGATCAGATATTGAAACTTAGCTTTAAAACTTAACTTTTCTCACAAACCATAATGCCAGGGACTAGAATCTTTGTCATGACACAGGGTTTTGTCAGGGAAATCCAGCAAGGTGAAATCATTCAAGCACACAGTTACATAGAGAAGCATAAATAAGTCATCATATACCCAGCTGGACAATACAGGAGCCCCAGGTGCTGAGTAGCAGCTGCCATTCTGACAGAAGTGCTCATTAAAAGCTGCCAGCGTTCATGCAGTAAGCTGGAAATGCCTGACTCTAGGAAAAAAAAATAGACCAGAAATTGCCAAGTGTCAAGAACACAAAGTGCAGACCACCAGCAGCACTTTAAAGCTCCTATAACTCCTGAAGATCTGCTTGGAACGGTGTTCCTCTTGAAATCTGTCAGCCCATGGGCCTGCCAGACCTCTGCTGCTGCTTGTGTGGAGTCAACTGTAGCAGCATGCAGGTGTGAAACAGCATTTCCCTTGCTTGTAACCAGTCAGAATGAAAAAAGGGTTATAAATATTGAAGTAGATTCCCAGATCCCAGTGTCTCAGGACAGGTGGGAACATGACAGTGCACGAGTCTGTCTAAAAGCACACAAGCATGGTACAGGTAACAGCACTTCTCTGAATAAAAATTTTCACTGGTTTTGGCAAAAATGACCCACTCAGGTTTTATTTTCTCCCCCTCAAATCAGAATTGTTCTCAAATCAGCAGTGTTCTAAAGAGTACAATTTGAAATTTAGTTCAATCTTTACTTGATGTGTATTAACATGTATAAAGAATTGCCTTCAATAAGGCAATTTTTGAAGGTTTTTCATGTTTTGTTTTCATTTTCCTTTTTTTTCAGCCAAACCTGTAACACAGTACTGGTATTTAATCATCCTCAGAGATTTTATCATCCTAATTCTTGAAAAATAAAAAAATTGTATTGATGTGTATTCTAGATACCTCATGGTTTAAAGAAGAAATTTAGCATTCATGACTGATATTTTTCACTTTGCTGATGATACTACATTTTCATATAGCAGCTGAATACCCTGTAAGTATATAGGACATACCCAAGCACTCAACAAAGGAAATTAAGGTGGTCTATAAGGTGGCATTTCTACCAGTAGAAATAAAAAGTATGACAAACTAGCGAGAGAGTCACAGAAAGACATTTGGCAGCACTGGTTATGTCTGAAAATAATCCAGCTGCCATCTTATTTCAGACAGTCACAGGAATGTGACTGACTTTGATCTGAGAAGCTGTCGTCAAAGAGATCTGAAAGTGTGATAAAGTACAGAGAAATCAATTTTTCAAACCCAGCCAAACTTCAACTTGGATACTTGGGGGACATAGCAGAATAATTGACTGGTGTAAAGGAACTAGAAAAGTTAAATTACTCAAGATATTACTGGATTTGTCTATTTGTTCTGTCACCCAGTTTGCATACGTGAATAATTTTGTTCACTGTACTGTTATTAATTTTTTTTTCCAGTTAAGAGATAAAATGGACTCAGCGCTTCTACTTTTGGATTATCTTTTTTCCTCACTTGCAGACATCGTATTTACAAAATAATCACTTCCAATTTTTTCTGCCAAACATCTTCATCTCCCAGTACCATTTCTATTCATGTGCACTCAAGTGTCTAAGTTCTGCTGAAGTCAACAGACTCTTCAAAGAAACTCCCACATTTATTTTATGGAAAATACCTCTGAATATACAGTCTGAAAGGCTTAAATCACTTCTGGCACTGAGAGACAACACTGTTGCCTCATGTTTTCTCTATGGCTGTTTCCTAATTTTAGAAGTTGTGGTGCCCATGTCTGTAAGCCATTTACACAGCCTTGAAAACGTAACCTGAGATCTCCTATCCATTGCTCAGCTCCAAAGAATTCTCCACCTTCTCATATAATTTCTTTTACATCTATGACTTCCAATTAAAATTATAGTAAACAAGTTTAAAAAATATATTGCTGCTTTAAAATTATTGAATTCCTCCTTTTGTTTCATGCTCCCTCAAGGAATGTTTTAAAGAGTGTACCTTCATATAATATTTTCCAATTTCTTGGGCATGTTGGGTTTTAAAAGTGGTCAGGTTTCAATTACCAATAACGACCTTGCAGGACCTCAATAATTACCACAATTCTCAGAGGGTTCTTATTAAACTTTTAGTGGTTTTTCCTCTTATTTAAGAAACTTTATTCCTTTTGCACAAAAAAAAAAAAATCTAGATGACTTCAAGAGGACTATTTATGCCTAAAGCTACTTACTGATGATAAAAGAGTAGTACTGTTTGCTCATATTTTATTTTTCCATATTTGCAGCTATTTAATATTCTGCCCTACCTTGCTATGTACAAAATACTTTGCAGCATTTAGATGCTTGATGTTATAATTTTTAACAGTACTTATATTCCTTTCTGGTGACATCAGATGTAATTTTAATCCTTAATTTTATTGAAATTTTGATTTGTTGTTATTGTTATTTTTTTCCTTCTATCATAATCACCTCTAACATCTCACAGTAAACAGCAGGTGATTCTAATCAATCTTCCATCCATTACTTATTCCCACGAATGTTGTCTTTTAAAAGTTCTGTGGGTTTGGAAATGTATGTTGTATAAAACTGTCACGTAATTTTCATTTCTGATGATCCATTATCACAAGATACCAGATGTTCACTACTTCTTCTTAATTACCATACTTAGGGCTTATGTCTTAGAACTAACTGAGATAATCTTTGAGATAATCTTTGATCTGGGTATTTTCTTCCAACACTGGGAGGACACAATACTACATTACCTCAAGTTACACTCACACAATATTTAGTAATTGTTCATAAGAAAAGCAATTTGATTGTTTGAGCAGCAAAAAGAAGTCTGCAAAAGCTGTTTTTCCCATACATTCCTCAACCTCCTGTAGTCCATAGGACCACTCAAGTGCTATGTGTGTTGAAGAACTACCTTCTTAAACCAGGGAAAACAAGTTTTTTCAGGTAGGAAAAAATATACATACAAGAAAATATAATGCTTAGTCCTGAGGGATATCTTATTTTGAATATTGATTCTTCTCCCCTAGATCATCACAGTTCTTACCAGATATTACAAAATTTTTGAACCGACATTCAGGTGATAGAATAACCTATCTGCTGTCCAAAAAATATTTCTTTAAAAAATTAGAATTAAGAATTTTTTTCCAAAATTTTAAATTTAATTTTTCTTCCAGTAAGTACTTCTCAAAATAGTGGATATTGTAGCCAGAATGTTGCTTACAGCCTGATTGTCTAAGCCCATGCTGCTGGTATCACACCACAGAAAGCCACTTTCCAGAAGGTATTGTCTGTCTTGACTGCCTGGGAAAGAGATGCTTAGCAAGTCCCCGCTGGATTCTGCAGCTCACAGGTCATTAGGACCAAAGTCTCTCACAGTGATCACTTTCTCTACTAAGAGTTGCAGATTTTTCAGACTAGCACTCCACAGCAGTGTTAATGTTATGGATCAAAAAAAAAAATTAGTTTGAAGCAGATGTAAGAGTTAAAAGCACATTCAGCAGTGCTATTTTTAAATTGCCAAGTAAGCATAAAACTCTGCTTTAACTTCTGAGGTAAAGAAGTAGAGAGAAGAGCTTATCTTCAGTGGGAGAGGGAATGTCTGTCTCTAGAGACTCTGCTGCTTCATCTAAAGCCATCCAGAAAACACTGTGTGCCAATCAGCTCAGTTCCACTGAGTGCTAAAAGGATGAGCAGGCAGGTTTGTATTGCAAGCTGAGACTGAACCTGGCAGTTTGGAAGCCTGGCTTCCTTTCCTTGCCAAGTTCTCTCTAACCTTAGTTAGCTGTGCACTGCTTCACTAGTTCTTAGTTTTTGTCTTACTTTCAATTATTGTTTTGAATCTCACTAATACAGGAGTGCACACCAAGAAAGCCTTTGAAAAATTTAATTGGCAAAAATAATATATATTTCATTGTTTAACATTTGACCTACTACAAATAAAACATACCTTTGTTTTCTGCAGAATTATTATGTCGACTATGAAGTCAGTTGTCTCTAATACAAGGCCATATCCTGGGGTTTGCTTTTGTGATTATATTTTCAGTGCAACTTTTCTAACAATGTATTTAAATTATAGTTCTGAAGTTCCCAGTCAGAAATGTATTTATTTGCAAGAATTCAGGTGAATAGTGAAAGAATTTCCAGAAGTAAAAGATTTAGAATAGTTATCACAGAAAACAATTTTAAAATATTTTTTCTTAGAAAGAAAAAAAATCACCTATTCAAATAGATTATCTTCTATTCAACACCCTCAAAGCAAATTTTTCAGGGGGTGTAAATAGACATGGCTTCACTGAAAACAGTATGCTTTGCAAGTCTACAGGCTGGAGTTCTAGTCCTTCATTATCCAAGTGACTTCTTAATACAATTTTACAGCCCTGGTATGGTTCTGAATCATTATTTTCCATGTATTCAGAGACTCTCAGAATTCAGCAGCTTGCAGCCATTCTAATAGCTCTAATTTCATGACCGTTCTTCAAAATTGCATCCCAAATTACTCAAAACTGCAAAAAGTATCAACTTTCAAATCTACACACGAAGTTCCACCCTGATTTATGTATTTCTTAACTCTACTGCAGATACCTGAGAGCTAAGTCTGCTGTAGCTTGCACTAATATGGATGATCTCACCAGATCTTTCACGTACAGATTCTTCAATAGCTTAAACAAGACACTTCACAGTTTTAAGTATTTCTATTTTATGGGAAGGATTATTCAGAATCAGTTCTTCTCTGCAGCAATAATAGATCGGTATCATCCAGTAACACGGACAGTTCTACCCTGTGTATCTGAAGCCATCAATACTGTTTTCCTGAGATGAGGTTTTTGCTCATACCTTCCAGCTAAGTGAAATTACTAGTTTGGCATTAAGTCTCTAAAGAGTGCCTCAAAAACTCTCCAAAAAGGGATACGCCTGAGACAAGCCTGAAAATGGGGCAAGTTTTTCAAAAGCAGGGCTGTTGCAGGTAGAGCTGCAGAGAACTTGCAGTGCTGCTGGCCTGTAGGCAGAGACAGATTGCACTAATTTAGATAGCTCCTTGGGGCTTTCGAAATTATGCCATGGGCCATTCCATGGGTGTGAGTTATGAGCTGCAACTCTTTGAAGAACAGCATTGAATTTCACCTCAATGTATAGGCTCTGCAGCCTGATATATATCATGTTGACAGAGTCACTTCTTTCACATCAGAGCTCTGTTGTTCAAGTCACTGAATTCAGAACTTATTCAGGTTAGCATCTGGGGCTAGTCCCTAATTTTCTGAATTTGGTAGGCATATCTAATATAATTCAGATCAAGCTCTTATTCAGATTTCTATGCTTTCATTTCCTACACTATCTTCTTATATTTTTATGTTTCAACCACACAGTAAATAACCTATTGTAAAGAAAAATCCTACTGATGGATTCATTACTTACTTTGCAAAGCTGATGCTCAATTCCAGCATATGAATATTCAGGGCTAGATAGTGAACAAGCCTCAGCAGGGAGGAAAAAAGATGATGAGGAAGAAGTCTTTACCTGACACATTATGCTAGCCTCATTCTGCATGTTTTAGCTTTTCATTCTAGCACCTTCCATTTTTTTTATTACCTCTTATTTATTTTTCTCCTTTTCTGCACACTGATTAAACACTCAGTTTGTTTTTCATACAGAATGATACTGCAGTCACATTTTCCATCACACCATTGCCACTGGAATAAGCGATGGTTATTTCTCTTACTAGAGCATGTTACAGTTAATATCAGAAAACACCAAATAATGAACCCAAGGAACAAACAAATTACCATCAGATTAGATCTCTGATTTCTTCTGATCCAAAATGTTCCTTCAGGTAACACTGGAGATGTGTAAAGATTTCTCCAGGTGACCTTGAAGTCATTAAAAAAATGAACCAATTATTTCTTCTACCAATAAGCCTTCATTAAGGATAAAATACGTTCTAATTTGATACAAGTGTTCAGTCAAACACAGATGCTGCAAGGCATTCTGGACAGCAGTAGTCACAGTTCCATAGACCCTTGCTAATTATGGACTTGGCACCAAGATTTCCCCAAATGAAAAAATAAAGGAGCTGCATCCTTGTCTAGTCTGGCCTGCAGAGTGAGAAGTCATAAGAGAATGATGACAGGCTCAGAGGCACTTTTCAGCTCGGCTAATCCTTCAGGGCAATCAGTGAAAGGCTGCACACAGAGTACCATATTCCCAATCACCTCTCAAAAGGCCTTCCAGGAAAAGTGTGGAAGTGAATAATTTTGCACAGGTGCCACCAATATTGTGCAGAAATTTTCACACTCTGTAGTTTACTTCAATTCCCTAACAAATTTGCTCCAGCAACTGTCCAATCCTGGATCACTCCTGCAAAAAAGCCCCCATTTGCATTCCTGGTTTTAAACAGCCTTAGAACTTTGTGTATCCAGGAAGGCAAGAAACAAGACTTGGACTGTGCAAGGGCAAGATCTTTCGCATCTTTCAAAATTGCCAATCAGTAATAACCAGCAAAAAGATGAAGACTCAAATCTATCATTTTGTTTCAGATTGGTTTGTTTCCTCTCCCAATTTTTCAAGTTTCACAGGGCTTTGAAAATGCAAAGCCATACACTAAGTTCCCATGTTTTCCACAGAAATTGAAAAGCCTGAAACACAACACCAGATGCTTAATATTGCAGGACATTTGGTTTGTGGGATGCATTACAAGCCAGATGCACTATTTTTCTGTATCTTGTCTCACCTTTTTGCTCCATTTCACATGGTACTTCACTAGGCATTACATCAGCATTTTTCTCCTTTCCTTCTTTTGCAGTTTGGGAAACTGAGATAAAGCTATTTAGAACATGTTCAGCTACCAGGATTGATTTTATTAAGGTTTATGTAGACAACTTGCAACTACTGCTATTGTTATAGATTATTTCTTCTGCTTTACCTTTTACTAAAGTATTGTAATTACTTTAGTAGACAAAAGTACTAAAATGAGCTACTAGATTAATATACCAGAGTAAAACTACACCAATTTTTACAAAATTAATAATTGATGGACTTGGTGTCATGGTGTGTATCATCTGGTTTCCATGGAATTTTGTTAGCTGTTATATTTTTGCCATCAAGACCATAGTCTGATAAATGTTCCTTCTTCATCCCTCCCCAAACAATAAGTTTATGTTCCAATTATTGTGATTTGTTCTTACCAGCACAGTAAGAAGCCCCCCCTACTAATACCTGCAAAAGCCCATAATTTCTAAATTCAAAATAGTGGAAATACAGTTCAGTGTGCAAAATCTATTCAAGCACACATTTTCCTGGAAGACTTTTATTCTTCCCATTTCTCCAATTTCTGTATATAACAACTAGAATCTGAGGCAGGACTAGAGCAAAACCACTTTGATTGTACTTTAATACTTCTCAAAGAAATTTTGTCAGACACAACTTGTTAGTCAGTGTCCTCTCCCTGCAAATCAATAATAGAGCTTGCAGTATTCAAAGCACAAAAGGACTGGAAATTGGCTTTTGTGGCAAAAATATGCCTCTGAGTCAGCCCTCAGCATCTCTTTTCAAGACAATGCCCCTTTGCTTCAAGTACTGTACTCTGCCACTTTCAGAGCAGTGGTCCTCTGCTCAATCCATCTCCTGCCATAGCATGTATTCAACTCCCACAGCTTCATCAGAAAAAAGATTTCCTTTTATTCACGTTATAAAATGACTATTTTCTGTCTGGATTTAGATCTACATTTTGTGACAAATACTAATTTGTAGACTACATGCTAAGCCTAATGATTTTGATTTCTTCATTTTCATGTTATAGTCTGCTTCTCTGTTTCTAGAACAGGGTGGCTGTGTGAACCTTATTGACTCCAACTAAACCTTATTTGCCTCTGAAAAGCAGACAAGCTGAGCTGGACCCTTCATCCATCACTAATTAACTTTAGAAAGCTGTTAAATAGCTAGATTGTAATATTTAGTTTAGACAAATCAATCTTTGCATTTCCCATTAGAAAGCATTCTCTATTCTTTTGTCCTTCAAGGACATTTGTCACTGATTTTGAAGTTTGTCACACTTTGTATATAATGGCAACTATCCTTTTATTTCATTGGTTTGAAGCTATTAGCCTGTTCTTCAGCCACCTTTTCTGACCAAGTTAAGCAGTCTAATTTTTTCTTGTATCTGTTGAGACTTAAGCAGGTAATTGAAGAAAATATATTTCCAATATAGTGGATTCCCCCTGTTTCTTCCCCTTGTCTTGAATTACATTCAATACATGGTCTTCTATTTCTCATCCTTCTCCCCACCTCAAGAGAGGTTGTGGTTAAGCTGTAGAGAGAATTGGCAGAGAATTTCAGGAGGTGGCCTGGCACTGGTCATTGTGGGACACCACAATGTACAAGCTCTCTCCAGGAAAGTTCTGTGCACCTTTGCAAGACACAAGTCACTTCTAACTTGCATTTCTATTGCTTGGGTTAAAAACCTTCCCTTCCCTTCCCTCACAAGGTCATAGTGTTTTAAGCAGCTGTGATTTAGATCTAACAGCTGTAATAATTTCTTCTTGCTGAGAGTCCAAAGACACACAGGCAGTTAATTTGGGTGACAAACTCAGATGGTGCAGATTTCAGATTCTATACATCTTATCTACAGTCTCCCTCGTTCTGGTTCAATAGCAGTTCACATGAGATTTCAGGCTTGTTACAATTTATGTTTCACTGCATTCCTCCTATGCACCCTGCAAGCTCTGCCAACCCCAAGAATTTCTGTTAATGACACAGACAATTCATCTGCCATCCCATCCTCCTCAGTCCTTTAGCTTCTTAACTGCAAATAAAAATTAAAATTATTCCTAAGCATTCTGCTTGACAGAGAGTGGGGGTTTGGAGAGATACAAGAACAAACATACCAAGGCTTTTTTAGGAAAAAGTAAGCCTTTCCATCTAACCTTTTGGAGGATTTTCTCTCTCACCTCTCAAAAGGTCTAGATTTCCAAAGAACCTACTAAGTAGTATTTTTTTTCCACGGAATCTTTGTGTCCTCGAAGGGAAACATCTCTACAGTTATAGTTTTAATTGCTATTCTTCTTCACAACTTGTTGAAGAAACCAAGGACTGTTTCTACATACTTGAAAGGAACCACTAAATTCCCATCAGTGACAACGGCAGAAGCTCAAAATTTCAGGCCCAGCACTCAACAGCCATTATAAATTCAGCTGTCTAGTGGGATCTGCACTGAGACACAAGATAGGTGCTAAGCTTTCAGGGTTCTTTTCTGAGAAAGGAACAGCATTCCTAAACTAGAAACATAGCTTATCAGTTACATATCAAATATTGGGGAAAGGGCAGGCAATACCATAGCAATAGATTAACAGCCTGACCATCACATGGGCCATCATGTTCAACTGTAAGAATACTTAATTCAAAACAGGGTCTTCAGCATAGCCAGTAGGAATTTGATTTCCTAGAAAGGAAATCAAGACATCCTGGGTTTAAAAATAGGTTAAGTGGTACCAAAACACCATTTTTGCTGCATGCAAAGCACTTGAACAACTGTATGTTCCAGGCCTTGATGGTTCTGGGGCTAAAAGCTTTGATACACTAAATTAATTGCCTGTTGTCTACCATGACTTCCAACCAGCCCAAAATTTCCACTTTTCTGAGCTGCAAGTATCATCTTAAATGAGATGGAACCATTTCTTTCCACCTTAGTCTCCCTAACCAGACACAAGTTATTCAGAAGTAAAGTAAATATCTCTCACAACAAACCTACAAAATGACATACATAATGACTCATTCTGACATATCTGTAGTCAGTGGATATCCATTCTTTCATTAACTAGTAGCATTACTAAAAATTATGTACTGAATAAGCACCATTAGCAAGATGGAAAAAACTCCACATAATTTTTGAAGCACATCAGCTTGTTACAAAACACTGCTTTTTCCCCTTCAACCTTGACCACAGTGAGAACTTGTTAGTTGTCATGGCAATAGAAGCATTCAGGTGGTAGGAAAGAGAAATTAGCAGATTCCAGCTGAAACTGCTCTGGTAGGGTGTGTGCTCGGGAACATTTATATACCAGGCAAAGATTGATAGTATTTACATTTTGATGTAGTTGAATGTTTTGAAAAATCAGTCAGTGTGATAAATGTGAGGTCTTTATTATCTGCTATAACTTTATCCAGCTGTCTTTTGCCAGAATACACCAGTGGCTGACTAAATATCTTTTTTAAAAGTTATTCTGGTAAAATAAATAGGAAGGAAATTAAGTATGATTTTTTCTCCCAAAGCCATTGCAAAAAAATTTCAACAGCAAAATAGTAATGTGTAGCTGGTTTTGCAGGAGGCTCCTTGACATTACTCTGTATGTATCAGAGAGTGAAACTTACTTTTACAAGCAAAGCAGAGCAATACTGTTACTTCAGAAAGTCCTTGGAGCTTTTAATAAAGCCAGCTTGAAGCTATAAAAGTTGGGATAACTTGCATCTGGCCTTTATTGTCAGAGCATTTAATTTAAAAAAATCCATTTGTGATCATATGCCAGTAGCCATTTTCTGGCTTAGGACATACATATTATTTTTTATTGTAGAAATTTTACTGTTTAAGTTTTCACTTTCACTGATATAAAACAATTAGAAGTAAGCTGGTTTGGTTTTTTTGAGGGGAAGGGTGTTGTTATTGCTTTGTGTGGGTTTCATGTGTGTGAGAAAAGGCAAGCAAGAAATTCAGCTCTTTTCAGTGAAGTCTTCAGAAAAAGTCCTCATGACAAGCTCAGCTACACCTAAACAATTCTTGACAGATACTTGCCTAGTTTATTCTTCACCATCCCCACTGATGGGGACTACACAGTCTTCCTAGCAAATCCTCTGCAGTGTTAACAATCCTTATAGCTAGGAAATTAATCTTAATATCTAACCTACAATGTTCATGCTGTACTTGCCATCCTTTTCTCTTACACACAATGAATATGGAGATTGATGAGTTCTCTTCCTGTTTGCAGGAAGTCTTTAACATTCAAAGAGTGTTACTAAGTCTGTTCTCAGTGAAGGTCCATTTAAAAAAAGAAAAAAACCAGAACACCCAAAAGTAAATTTATCTCAGGTCATGTGTTTATGCCACCCACCAACTCACCTTGGATAATTCCACTGTTCTTTCCTGGCTCAGCTGTAAAGGGATGTACATAAAAGCAGCTGAAGTTAAAAGCAAGGGCTCTTACAAGGAGGGCAAGATTAGAGCAATCTCATGGCTTTCATGAGTCAGCTGACAGGAAACAGTTCTGATGGTTTCAGCAGAGCAGCTATACATTAACTTGTCTAAACAAAACAACTTGATGCTTGTAGCTGTTTCTCAACCATCTTGTCTTGTAATCTACTCCTTCCTATTTCCCTTCTACAAAGTAAACTTTTTCTCTTAAATTGCAGTCTGGTACATGCACCTGGAGATAATATTGAAACTTCTGTTAAGAGCATGTTAAAAATAGCACAAACTATTCTATACCCTTTACACCTTTTATTTTCTTTCCTCCTCTTTATAGAATGACAGATTTAATGAAAGTGCTGCTAAGCCAGACATACCCCAACTTCTACTCTGCAGTTGATTATCACTGTTGTAAGAAGCATGATACTCTGCACTTAGCTTCACAGAACTGCCTTCCATTTTCTAGGTTTGGGGATTCCAGTTGTTTTTTTTTAATTTCCTACTTGTCCACACTATTTTCAGTTCTACTCTTGTCTTCTGATTTGCTTGCAGCCCTTCCCAGTTTGGAGTCAAGCAGTTAATGCTCTATAAAGTGCTCAGCAATTACACTTCCCACGCAGTGCT
This sequence comes from Dicrurus megarhynchus, assembly GCA_013399195.1. Classification (NCBI taxonomy): domain Eukaryota; kingdom Metazoa; phylum Chordata; class Aves; order Passeriformes; family Dicruridae; genus Dicrurus; species Dicrurus megarhynchus. The sequence continues at coordinate 644,617 of VXAD01004603.1, read as the reverse complement.
CAATTCTGCATATCTGGCACAAAAGGTTTGCAGACTCATCTTGCTGCTATTAGATATGGCCCTAATTATACTATGGAACAGGTAGAATGAAAAGCCAAATAATTTAATTATCATGAAAATAACACTGCCTTCTAAGTCCAAAGGGAGTAGCATGGTCACCCTTGAAAGCAGGCTGCTCATATGGAAAATATAGTGTGCATTTTTTTTTTGAAAGAGGGCATTCAATTCTGACCTTCATGAGCAAGCCCAGCAACAGCATTCTGTGGGTTTTTTTTCTCTTTGTTTTATATTACTTTCTCTTATTTCCCATGTCATTGCAATACTTGGAAAACAAAATTATCTAAGGCAGTTGGAGTAGATGATCATTGTATGTCCCTTCCAACTGAAATAGTCTATTCTATTCTGTCTATTCTATTCTGCATCTGCACAATCAATCACATGTTACTGCTCCTTCAGGTAATGTTACCTTGTTCTTGTATCTTGACTGCATTTTTATGTCATTTTAATAGGTGGCCTGGTATTAGTTTAGAACTGGTTACTGTTGCATTTGCAATATTGCAAATTTTGTATTTTTCATCTCAGAATTCTGGATCATACTTCTGGAATGATATGTGGGGACAAAGGGTACCACACACAAAGTGTACCACACACATTAAAAAAATTGTTATGTCTCCTAGGACATGGAAAAAAGAGGAAAAGCCATACGGAAGATTCCCAAAGCAAGTGTTGAAATAGATAAAGATGTTCATTAATGCTAAGTCATCCTTCTCATTCACGTTTTAGAGGAAAAAATCATGATTATTGGTGAATATTTCTGTATATTTTGAACACTGGTTTTGAGGCACTGGAAAAAAATAATGAAAGTTGACTCCTCGATTCCCTGTCTGTGATAGCTTAAGGGCAAAACCAAGGTTCTGTGTAAAAGCTGAAATAAAGGCACTGAAACTGGCATTAAAGCACAGATACAGGAATATCCTCATGGATTTTAATACACTTCACTCAAATTGTCTCTGCCTTTCCCTCTGAGGGTAGAATTCAGACACTGTAAAATTCTACCACCACAGGAAACTCAGGAAAACTGCCCTGTTTCATTTGCTTGGTATCCTATTATTTCAGTCCAGAGAACAAACAGGCTGAAACTCTGGGAGCATCTTCAAAGCTGAACCATTTTAAAGAAATGCATTGCTTTACAATAGGGGAAATCAAATTAAATTCTGTATTCCTTCCATTGCTATTGAGTCATAGCTCTCACGGGTAATTAAAAAAAGCCAAACAAAACAACTAAGGCAAATATATTGACACGTTTCCAAAGGCAGTAATATGTGCTAACATACAATCACATATGAATTGCATAGGTATCAGTTAGCCACTGCCACTTCACATGACTCAATCCATTAATAGGAACAACCTAACCAACCGTCTATTCCTTGTTATACAGATTTTCACTTCCTTTCTTAATCATTCTTCCCGTGTCACCCTTCTTATCACTTCTCACTGGATATTTTTAGCTGCTTTGCTCAACTCTAAGCAGAAATGAACATAGCTGCTAGGTACACCTGCTGATACTGTTATGGAGAACACTTACAACTCTATTTGTATTTAAATGTTTGCTTTCATTGTTCTTGTGATTACACTGAAAAGATTGCTTTTTAACTACAATATTACGGGATTGGAGTGCAGAGGAATACAGAACCAGGGCTCAAAATTCCAGTTCCTCCCTACATTCATTTATATTTCTTTAATGGAAGTTCATTTTTTCATTTCCCTTTTTTTACAATGTTCTCAATACAGGCAAGCTCATTTCTCTCCTACTGCAGAAACATGCTAAGGACTGTTTCTTAATAGACATAATAAACATTAATAAACACATTTCTGTTTGCTCAAAACGTAATAATGAACATTCACTCTAAGCATTTTTAGTCAGCTTATGCTGTTTTCTCCAGTGTCTGTTTCCTAAGGGCTCATTAGATTTCGAAAAATAATAATTAATTGCTAAATATAACGTATTTTTCCCAACAGTGAGAAATGTATGGGTTACTATATTCATGCTAAGCAAGTAATTCATTAATATGTCACTTGAAGTATCCACCATCCTCATTTACTATTTCAGGGGTCTAATCTACATGCATTGCCTTGCCAGTGGCTGACCTGCTAATAGCAACATCAGCAAGGCTACAAGATTTATTGTTGGCCTATTCTAGAACAGCCTCATTTAAGGATGAATCTACAACAGTGACTGAAGAATTAATTAGAATGATTGTGCAACTTATCCAACATTCTTCAAGACAGGGAAAAATAATCAGAAAATACTTTTTATTTTTCAAAACTACTGCAGCTGGAACACGATCAATAATGACATCCTCATGCGTAGATGCTGTAATATTCTCAGATGGCAGTCATGCATTCAGCAAACACATTTCACATGCAACATCAACAAAGCCTGTCAAGTGCTTAAAGCCATGTTTATGTGTCAGAATGTGTATTTCATTGACTGGAATTACTTGCAGAACTGGCCAAGCAGCTATAGGCATTAAGTACACAAACACATGCATACCCACACCATTTCTTTATGCAGTACTGTCATGATGCTGTCACACACCGCCCTCTCTAGGATCACTTCTGTTCAAAGTCATAGGATGTGAATTAATATATTTACCTGAATTCAGCCTCTAATGATCTGTTTGAAAACCTGTCTATGAGGTTTTTTTCAGTTTTCCTTTTCTATCTGAACCTAATGCAAATAGGAAACTTGCAGTAATTTATCAAAATTATTTGCATTATTAATATTTTAAAGTTTTTTTAAAGTTGTTCTTCAGCATGGGGTTGATCAGATGCTTATATGGTTATATAATATGCTTCTCTTGAAATTCTTATCATAGAGCTATGGCAGCCTTACTGGCCTAAGGGTAAATAAAAGCCTATAGGGAGAGGTGAACATTTGTCTGCAGCAACTCACCTAGCTGGAAATGACACAGGAGTTTTTAGCCCTGCCACTGGAACACATGAAGGAACACTCATCTGCTGAAGGTTTATTATTCAAAACAAACCCTTCAGATGCTTCACCTGAGAAATGACATTGTGACTCCTTACAAACCTTGCCTAAAAGTTATTTATCAGAGAAGACAGAATTGCCTTTTTCATTTGCCTTACCAGCTGGAAGGTCTACGTGGTGATGAGCCACATCAGAAAGCAGAGTTGAGGGTTTCTAAGGCGGAAGGTACAGTAAGGCTTGGATAACAACAGATAAACTGGAGAACTCTCCTCTCAGTTACCTTATCACAGATTGTCCACTAGTGTGTTTTTCCTCTTTCTCTTCCTGACATACCTACTAGTATAATACATATATTAGAATAATTTAGCCTTACGAAGAGATGGTGGATGGTCACTGAAAGACCAATAGCCTTGAGCTTCCTTTGTTCTTACCTTATTAGCAAAGAAATTGAGCCTACATTTCTGTTGCCGACAGTCCCAGTATTTTAACCCCATTCTGTCCTCCTCTCTGTCTCAATTAACACATCCATGAAGATCTACATTCTACACGAAGTTCTTTACACTGAATCTCCAATAATGTAATTAATTTTCAAGAAAAGCCCTCCCATTATTTCCAGAAATGCAGAATGATTCTTTGAAATGTTAAGTAAATGTGGACTAATTACTCAATCCAGCAGGCAAGACTTTGCTCTCTATTATAAGATCTTGCAATAAAGAAACAAAGGTTTCCTGAGAAGGCAACAACCTAGGTCAGCTAACCCTGGTGAGAGTGAGGGGTGTCTTAAATCAAACTAAGATGATAAATTCTGCCGCAAACTATTACTCATCAGAGTTTTTTCATTATAAGGAAAATGGTGATTTTCTTAGTTTCCATTCTCCTCCTGCTTCTCAAATTTCTTCATAACATCCAGTTATTTTGTACTTAGCTGCCCTGAGATCTAAAGCACTTCGCCTCCAGCTTGTGAACCAAATACTGTTTTTACAGGCTTGCCCCACTTTATGTCACTTGTGCTAAGTAGCAGGAGAAAAGTATACAATGATAGGGAATCACAAAAGGTTTTTCTTTTGAGTGTTTGCTTGGGTTCCCCTCCCCAAAAAATCCATAACCTGTTTTCTTGCCACTGCAGAAGCCACAACTCTTGTTAACATTCCAGTGTTCTCACAAAAGGAAGCCTCCTTGTTCTCCTTCACTGCCTGGTGACTTCTGTCACATCTCTGCAAAGTGCTGGTTTTGTCTTCTCAGTCCTGAAATTATTCCACTACTCTACACCATTGCTCACTTCTTGCAGACATATCTAGCTAGGGTTTTCATTCAATTATGGTGGCTTAAGGAACAAAAATCTTAGGAGATTATTGCTCACATTAACCCTGTACATGCTGACATGACAACTCTGCAAAATAGAGAGATAAATATAATTTGGTTTTGCGCTTTTGACATGGCATGTGCAATTTTTATGGACTTTTTAGTCTCAAACATTGATATTAACTGTATTTCAGTTCAATGTATCTTTCCCTTTAAAAACAAGTTCCGGAAATTATTGTATTACTAATGTAATGAGTCATTTCTCCTGATCTGACATAATCAAATATGTATCAAAACAAATGTAGAGTGTTGCAGAAACCCTTATATTAAAACAAAATATCAGAAGTGGAAATGTAATATGGCAAAGAGAAATGCCCAGCAAATTAAAGCTTTCATAAGCTTTGCTAGATCTCCAAGTCAAATTACTTATTTTATGGAGAGCAGAGAAATGTGCCTTGTGCAAATTCCTGATATCATTCAGGTCTCTCTTTTTCAGGAGCAAAATTATAATTGTGTCATCATGACTCAGTGGAAATCCGTTTCCTCTAATATTGCCTTCAGTCCCTTGAAATAAAACCTAGTGAAAAGCTCTAAGGACAATGCAAAAGTTCATCAGTTCCTGAAAATGTTCTTTTTATAACCCTGTGGAGCTGGGGTCTAAGAGATGCTGCTGGATCTTGAATACACAGCATTAATCTGTTAATCCATAAACAGATATGCAGCTCAAAACTTTAATTCAGAGTTCCCTAAGTGAGTAAGGAAATTATTAGATTTAATATGATTTATTTTAACTCTTCCACATATTCATGTATGTTAAGACTGAAAGTTACTTTTGTGAGAGCCCGCATATTTTATAATTACTATCTTAAATATGAAAATTATGAGAAAAGGTATCTCACACCAGTTAGACATTACCTTAAAAGTCTTGGTCATTTACTGTAACTACCTAATCGTGAATTTTAATTTTGGCATTCTGGAATTCTGTTGAAAATGTTCTTATGTTAAAAAACAAAAAAAAACCCAAAAAAAACCCCCCAAAACCAACAACAACCCAAGGCACTTAGTTAATTTGCTATATGGCTTTTAGTACTGAGTAAAGCTTCTTTTCTAGGCCAAAGCATTTTACTATTGCAATAAAATATTTAACACTTGATACCAACTTTCCTCTCCTCGGGGAAAATTTTTTATATTTTCAAAATATCTTTACTTTCTAAGCCAAAAAATAGAGCAAATAATATATATCTGACTAATAGTATGACTCCAAAACTTTCAAACTTTCTTTTTCTCCACAAGCATTATATTCTCTCCCACACAGAAAGGTTCAGAGAAAGACATTGTGACTTTGTTATTAATGATGTCATTGTTACTGATAAATATGTAGGTTGATTTGCTAGAAAGAAAAATATGGCCAAACAATGCCAGAAGTACCTGATAGGAACAGGGCTGAGTGTACAGACATTTACCAGCAGCAAGGAGGCCCAGCCCCAGCCAAAGCTGTGCTATCCCAGAATCACACACACAATGCGGAGGGTTGGAAGGCACCGCTGGAGCCACCGGATCCCATCTCCCTGCTCAGGCAGGTCCCCCAGAGCACGTTACTCCAGATGGGTTTGAATTTCTCCAGAGGAGATTCCACAACCTCAATTATGTAACGTGCTGCAAGAAGAGAATCAGTGGCTTCTTGTATTGTAAAGAGTTGGCAGAAACAGAAAGGAAGAATCGTATCTTTTTGCAAAATGCTTCTGAAGCTAAGGTTTTCAGCTTTAATCAGGCCAAAAAGGGAAGTCAAGCACAGAAGAATCAAGCAAAACGGAAATATTTAAGAAATTATGCAGCTAGAACCCATGACGAGACATGATCAGACTCTTTTATGTAACCATAGAATATAAAGGAAGTTAAAGCATAGATTCCTCTCCTTAGAAAGACGACGGTAAATTAAGTGCCTAACACACGTGTGAAATGACAGCTTTCTGCTAATGACTACAAAATGAATAACAGGAACACTCATATTTTTGCTAAAGGATCTACTTTCAGAAAAGATACACAAAGACATGCATTCCTTCTCAAGTAAGCATCTAAAGCACGGGGATAATTTAGCCCTAACAGCTGTGTCACATTTTACTATTTCTTCACATCGTAAGGTTTATTAGCATTTCAACAATACGTATATTTTCTTTTCTAATGGAACATAAAATTGTACTACTTGTGTATATCTTCCATGAAATATTTGTAGTGCACCAGTTGGTTTGTGATTCATTTTTAACAAAGTTCCTTTAAAATCAAGTACTTTGCTTTTTTTCTGGAATTGGCTCCTCTAGCTCCTAGATCAGGTCTGCAGGTCAGCAGGGTCTGGTGCCAGCTGGCTCTGCACTAGGTCCATGCATAGCTTGGCACTTGCCTTTGTATGAGAAATGAAGGCTAATGCTCTAACCTTCTGACTCAGGCTCAGGAGAGGCACTGATCATGAGGCAATTTCAGGACACTCAGGTATTTTGAAAAAAAGAATAGCTTGGGTTTTTTTGGTATGATGTCAGCATAAACTTTGCCTTATTGTGGTGTGACTGAGTTATAGTCTTGGAGACAAGAAGTGCTCCCCATTCAGTTCATTCAACATTTGTCAAAAGCCAAGATAACCACACACCCAAGTTCCTTCAGCAAACAAAACTTCCCTAAGAAACCACTGCTTCTGCTCTCTAGGCTTAACACCCAGCATGGAAAAAATAGAAGTCAAAATCCCCAAAGACATCAACATTTTGATTACTTTTCCAGCAAGGTCCAAGGATGTTCTTCTGCTATAAGTTGTCACACATTAGGTTTTTCATCTGCAGGCTGAAGTTATTTGTTACCAGGCAGCGCCCATTTGTTCCTTTGCCAATGTTATTCTCAAGCTCTTCTTTTTTCATGTTGAGCTTTTATAACAAAGCACCCACATTTCTAGAAATGCCTAGCTTCATCCATTCTTGCATCACATGTGCCTTTATCACAGCTATCTTTGGGGCTAACTGTTCCCCTAAAGTGTATTATTTTACACCTTCCTCTTATTTTCTTTTTTTTCCCCCTCATTATCTTTTTAAGCAGAGGAGTGTTTGCGTCCCCCTTTCCTGAGAGCTATGAGCATCTGTATGGAGAGCTACCACAGCTGAGGTGGTACTTGCATGACCATTTGTCTGTGACTTGTTACTTGTAGGTAGTAATCCGGACACATGGCTTCCAACCTATTTTTTTAGCTTTTTTTAAAAGTTAATGGAATGTTATCTACCTCTTTCATGTATATCCTCTTCGTTATAATCCTGCTCTTCCGAGTCAGGCAGTTACATCAAATACATGACGTTGTTATGGATTGAGCAGCTATTCCAGCTTCCCTTATGTCCCTGCTTTTTGCTGTCATTGACTTTTTTTATATAGGCCTTCCCAGCGTATTCCCTTTTAATAGCAGCAGATCAATCATCCTTTCATGCACGATCAGGTATCAGAGACTGCAGTCTTTCCAAGACGGATTTGCTGTACCTTTATAGACTGTTCTTTTGCTACAAATGCACTTAAGGTCACATTCTGATTTAGCTCTTTCACACATTGCTGGAATATTTCTCCATAATAGATACCTTTAGTCAAAATATTACTAAGAGAAAAATCAAGATGACATTAAGCTTTGTTTTTATTGTTCAACAAGGGCTGTTATAATCTCAGAAAAAAAGTGCACCCTAAAACGTTTTGAGCATATTAAACCTATGCAAAAGATTCAGCAGAAGCATGCAAGGACCAGGGCAAGAAGGGCACCTACTGTGAGTGTCTATCCCCAAACTCCAGATTTTACAGGTTTCTGCTGCCACCCAGGAACAAAGGATTCAGGCTCATAGGGACTTAGGAGAAAGGAGGTAGCATGGGCATTAAGGACCCTTGCCAACTGAATGGAAACCTAAGGAGTGAGACCTGCTCACAGGGAAGAAAGGATGACCTGCTACAAAATTATCACACAGTGGCTCTGGTTTTACAACACAGATTGTACAAACTGTTATCATCCAACAACTCTCATCCTCAAATTTTTTCTATAGAGTCATAAATCTATTTTCATGGGATAATCTCCTTGCAGCATATAGCCTTTCAAATATATAGCATAACTAAGGTGTGAGACTGCTTGCACCTTGTGAAATGCAGCCATGGTAAACCAGTAAGACAAAAACTCAGCTAAGCTAAAAGACAGCAAAATCAGTGGTTACAAAAAAAAAGGAAAAAAAAAAAAATACCAAAAAAGGAAGAATGCAAATGGCAGCTATTCCAGACAGTAACAGCAGGTGATATTCTATGCTGCAGCATCTTGTTGGCAGATTGTTACTCTGACAATAGCGGTGCAGAGTTTATCCTACAATCAGAACTTAAACCATCTACTTTCGATCATAATATGAGAAAATTTACAAATACAAAACCACTAGAACAAATGATCTTGTTTAAATGTCACCTTCCAACTCAGCTGTTCCACCCTCTGCTTTGTCTTCCTAGTCTCATTCCTCTACTTGAATAGAAAACAATACATTTTTAAATTTCACTAGCCTTAAGAGCTAAAGAGAAAGCGAGCCAACTTTTCTCTGCCCTCAACAGTAGTGGCAGGATTATGAACTGTGTTTCAGGTACCAAGAACAAATAAGAATACCTCCATTGAAGTTGGTAATGTGATAATTTATACCCACCTGAATTGGATTACAAATTGCAGAGTCATTTCTGTCCTTAATTATAGTTATGCCACCTCACTGCAAAGTTAATTTCTACAGGTGGACCTTAGGGTCTGAGCTTACAGAATATTTATGAAAAGTCATGATGCACAAAAAGGAGAGGATTTCACTTGGTTTTCACTTTCATCTGAGCATTCACTTAGAATATGAGTGCTTGTTTTCTAATTTGTACTCTGGTAGTAGAATTTTTAGGAGTTTTCTAGTGAAAAAATGAACTTCAATACTGGATACCAAACCCTGCATGTGTTTAAGATGCAGCTGTGGCTCTCCATTGTTTTCAAATATATCTATAAGCAAGAATCTCAAAGCAGTCTTAAGAAACTCCAAATACTGTACACTTCTACAGACAAAAATTCCCATAAGAAGTTCCCTGACTAATATTAAAACTAGTGAAGTCTGAAATGATGTTTTCTTGCTGGAACTGTACAGAACAATTGGAATCTTCAGGGAAAGCAAACACAGCTGCAGCATCTTGAATAAGTGCAGTGATTAAGTGTACTACCACAATTATGGTCATCCATGTTCAATTTGAACTCAGACTGAAACAAGTGAATTGGAAGGCTGCTGGCATCACCAGAAAAAAAGTGTGTATTATAGGTGGAGAGGACAGAGAGCTTGCTCAAAGGGAGCCTAGCAAAGGAAGATCAAAAGATCTCTGGGTTTATGCGGGAAGGTTCAACATGTAGAAAAAAAGACAGCTATAGGAGCTAAAACAATGTGGTGGTAACAACTAACGTTTATCACCTAGCAGAAATTTAACCTGGAAAACTGAAACGTGTTTTAACTCCAGGAAATAATCTAATTTAAATGTATAATAACTTGACTTCTCCATGATATAGGACTAATAAACTAATGAGGAAAATACGTTCTTGCAGTAATCCCAGTACATCTTTTCACACCAAATCATTCATGTATATCACTGAAACAGTAATCCTTCTAACAGGAGGGGTAAAGCTGTTCCTTTTCTTATTACAGCCATGTATGAGAAGGGCAGATATAAGCAATGAGAACAGATGGGGGAAAAAAAAGGTATGAAAACATCACAATTTGCATAATATTTGGTACAAGATTTTGGCTTCCTATCTTATCATCTGGACCCTTTATTCACCATTCATTCCTTTTATGAACCTAATTATAATGGGTTTAATTAGACAGAAAATAACATACTTTATCTCAGCTTTAAGTCAGAAAATCAGGAGGTTTCTCTAGGTTGTGCTGTTTGATGCTGAGCAATTGCTTTGTCCTTTTATTCTCCAAAATACCCAACTGCAAGACAGAGAAGCAAACACTTAGATACAAACTCTGGGGCCAAGAGACAAAAAGCACTTCCTAAGAGGAAAGTATTTTTACTTGCTTATGTTGATACAACTTTTCTGTTATATTTGGATCTTCCATAGTACTTTGGAGCCAATCAGACTTAGCCTTTGATGTTAGAATACACTAATAAGTAACACTATATACGGGAAGATGACAGCTTAATAACCCATTCTGAAATACTGAAAATGCATCTTGACTGAGGAGAAATGTGTAGAAGCCCATTTACTATGGAGCGATGGACAGTACAAAGACTACAAGCAGCAGGACACTTCCCCCAGCAGCAAACACTTTTAGCACAGAGACCTAGAGTTGCAATGCCTTTACTGGAGCAAAGTTCTGGGGTATGTCCTCTGTATTATTAAAACTTTGAACTGCTTGTGCATATGGTTCCTTCTGAAAGAAGCCAAACTTATCAGCAAATTCCAGGGGTTTGTGGGAGTTTTGACAAAAGGAAAACTGTTGATAGGGTGTGTTAATTTCAGCAATGCTTCATTTCAAAAAAGGAATTGGGGAAGAAGCATGGAAAAATTCTTGTGCTAAAGCTTTAAATCACGCAAGCTAACTTCTTCAACATAGAAAAAAGTTACTTTCAGTATAAATATACCAAATAGAAAAAATAATAATATATTGAAAACAAGTACATTTTAAAATATGAATAACATATTGAATATATACATTTTTTTTTAAGTAAAAAACAAAGTAGAGCTCTTTTAATGTATCAAGCTGAAAGACTGACAAATTGTGAAGTTTATTTCATTCTGTAAAAGGAATTTTTTTTTTTAGTTTTGGAAAGCTGTAGAAAACATTATTTTCTTCCCTGAAATAAAATTCCATTCCTGTTCAGGTCTAGTAATTAGCAGTAATTATTTCCATAGTTATTAGTGTATACTGCCTTTAAATTGTGCTGCTCAAATGTTTATTTTTGATTTGTATCTGATCAGCTAAAACATCCATATGGTTTGCTTTGGAAAGGTTCACTAAACTGGTTTTCAAAAATAATACGGGCCACCAGATATTCACCCAGTCAATTTTCAGAAGGCTCTATGAATCAGAAACTGGAATTTCTTAAATTACTGGGTGCCTGACTTAGCACAATCTGTCATTGATTAAAAAACTAAAAAGTGATGAAATCCCCTTGGTGTTCTTTGGAACAGGTGCAGATGGCTCCCATCTCCCTGAATAAGTTTTATTTTGTTTTCCTCCTCTCAAAAGGGAAACTTGGTAACACTGTGACAAAAAACATACTAAACAGAATAACAAGTTAAGGCACTTTATGAGAAACTGACATACTGTTTTAAAGGAGAATAGCACTTTCTTGGGAACTGAAGTGTTTATAGGATTATAAAATGCCTGGGATGACAGCACAATATATACCCAGACAATAAGTAGTGCTGAAATCTTTAAGTCCCTCACGTTGTCTCCTGCAGTTTTTTACAGCTATGATACTTTCACTAGCATTGATGAAAACCAGAGTTCCATAGGACAGTCCCTGGGCTTCCCAGCAATTTGCTAACAACAGACATGCAAAAATCCGACAATCTTCAGTTCTATTCTAGGTTCAAGAAAATAATTATGGTAGGCATAGGCCCATTTCCATTCCAGCATTAAAAACTGCTTGGTAGCATTGCTTTTCTGTTGCTGCTCTTGGTGTTTCCACCCAGTTTCAATCTTCCTTACCCACTCAGTTAATCCCCTCCTTACCTATTAACCTCCTGTTACCTCCTACCTCCTAAAACCTGGGCTTTCCTCTCCAATCTCTTTCCTCCAAATTTCCCTATCCAAATTTTCTGTGGCTGCAGCAGGTTCTACTCATCCTCATTCTGTGTAGCCAGGGAAGATCTTTGGCATGGCTCAAGGGAGGGCAGAGGAGAGCTACCACCTCTGTGTCATCGAAACTGCAGGCAGCTAACAAATGATAGTCCCACTTGAGGTGGGTTGGACAGGAGACTGTCCAGTAAGTGAAGGAAGAGAAGTCCTAATTGTCAAGTAGATCGTAAGGGAACTGGATTTCAAAGAGAAAACAAGAAATCTTTCCTTTTCGTGGAAGCTGTACGTTTGTGAATCATTCTGGTATGAAAAGAAGAGGAATGCACAGAGTTGTTTCTGGTTTTCAGATCACAACATGGATTTCCTACAGTAGAACTGACTGTAAGAAGGAGCAAGTATTAAACATCATAATCTCAGATATGCAACTGTATTAGCAGCAGCTAAACTACAATTACATTAGGACCTAGATTTAAGGATTTCCTATTTAAATTGTGGTTAACTTCAGCTTGGCATGATTCTAACCAACACTGAAGTTAGTAATCAAAACTCAGGGCTAGTCATGCATAAGGGTACTCTAGTAATTTAGTAACTTACAAGATAAAAGTTCATTTGTTTAGCTAGCAATAACTTTTCTCATGCATAATCATTTCTATTGTGATCGATAATCTGAGGTGTTATTATAGAGTGAAGCCTGTCAGAGAACATGAATTATCCATATCAGGACATTATTGTGTTACTCATTAACACATATTTTGAGGAAATTGAGGTAATATAATAAAATTAGAATTTTAAATGGCTTTGACAGGATTATACAAAATATAAAATTTAAAAAAAAAAGTAAACAGAGAAAGTTAAATTGGCATTTTAAGAAGCCATTTCAGAAGAATTTAAAATTTTCTATGAGATGACCAGCAAACTACCTTTTGTGCATGTAGAATTCCCACCTACCAACTGTCATTTGCCCATATGGCTCACCACAGATATTTACAGATATTTTTCCAAATCCCTTCACTTTTCTGTTTTGTTATCTAAATTTCTCATCAGAAAGAATAGCTGAAGCTGTGCTCTTCGTTCTGCTGCGACAGTACTAGCCCTGAAGACACACACAATTAACAATGCACAAACTCACCTTACAGGATTTTTCACTGACCTGCAAGTAATTATTTCACTGTACAGCTAGAACTTGACTGTAATACTACTTCTTCCATCCTCTAGACAAGTCATCAGCTGCTGGGAGTTTCAGGGGGGTGGGATGTTGTTTGGGTCTCCCGCCACCTCTCACCTCCCACAGAAGTTACCAGAATTGTTTGCCTTTCAAACTGCTCCAGCCTATCTTCAAGGAGAACTTCAAAAAGCTGATCATAGCTGCAGATGAAGCGATGCAGAAATCCCCCTCGAGCTATCTGCAGGGTTCCTCTGTCAGCAACCTGAGTGCCCACCCTCTGCAGAGAGACTGCGAACAAAGCTTGAGTCAACTCACGCGAGTTCAGCAGGAAAAGCTCTCTGCACACGATGATGTTTATTGAGGCAATAAGCAGGCTGGAACTCAACATTTCAAAAGCAGATATATTCCATTAGGAGAGTTTTGTTCTGCTATACTTTTTGAGTGTACCCAGCACAACTGCAGTTCTTCATTTCCACTTGGATGAAAACAAACCAAACTAACAAAAATGCAAGTATGTGCTGTTGAAATATTTTGCAGTTTAACCTGTGTATTTAACCATGACTCACTGGGATGTTCAAGAATTAAGGTATTTGTGCTATTAGGAAGAAGCCAAATACACTGCAGAAAACTACTGGTCAAAGTATCAATACCTAAATCAAAGCCACCTTAACAACTTACAGAGAATAAAGATTGCTCTGTAAGATAATAAATATTAGAGAAGACTATATGGTTTCAGAGAAAAAAAAAAGAAGAAAGATAAATCTTTATGAATAGACAGAGCAACATGAAAAAAGCAATGTAAGGTGGCAATAGGAAACATGGATTTCCAATCTAGTCAGACATAGAAGATTGGTGTATATACAGAATTGGGGGGAAATAATACTGAATATACAATATCAATTCAGTAAAAAGATATCTAGAAATAAATACCTGAATATAAAGTTAAAATACCTAAAAATAGGCAATAGAAATAAAAACCAGAAACCCCAAAATGCCTGTACTTCTAATTGAAACCTGTCTTGTGTTTAATACTGCACTATACACACTGCTTCTGAATTCCTATAATTATACATCTGAATATGTATATAATGAAAACAGGGTAATCAGAGCCAAGTACTTTTCCAAAATTTTATAAATAGCAAGTTTATAATATATCAACATATGTGCTGAGAGGTAGTTGGGGTTTTTTTAAAGTGATGCTGAAAATTAAAGAGAAGAATTAATGTATGATTTGCAGAGTCTTTATACTTAATTACATTGGCACTGGTTGATTATAATGGCTGTCTTAAAAGATTTACCAGAATTTAGAATTGTTAATGTCCACAGTTTAACCCAAGCTCTCCAGCACTGCCCTTTTTTTCTAATGTAGACCAAACTACATGGAAGTGTTGTGGAATTTTTGTTTGTTTTATTTTATGGCAATGAAGTATCTAAACCCACTGTGTTCTGCAGCTGGAACAGTCCTTATGCTGACACAGACTTGTGCTTTCTGAAACTCCCTCGCATGGTGCTATTTATGCAAGATGCTGGAAGAAAAGTTTTGCTGCCTGTGGCATGGCAGCACTTTGGGAATGTAGATGGAGTCCTGTAATACTAATTGGAGCTCTGTGGCCAAGAGCTGACTTAAAGGAGCCCTTGAGTCCGTCACATCAGATACGTGTTTATCTCACAATACTTGGTCTTCTACTAAAGTCACTGCTGTACTTGTTTGTATGGGAAACCAATTTTTCATTATTTCCTTACAGATCTAACCTATGGATTAGACCCAGAAAGAAGCAGTGGGAATTATTTGGTGCTATATTCACCAGAGCATAAACTGAAATGGAATGCATTTTTTGATTCACTGTATTTAAAAAAATATTCCATTTCCCTTCGTATTTAGGATATTTTATTCTATTCACAAAATCACTCTATATTTTCCCAACTTGTAATCTTATCTGTAGGTACAAATGTCTACATCAATAATTGACTTGTATGATAAAAATGTGTAATGCTGCTTTTATAGCAGCACTGTAATAGCTTTGGAATTAATGATTAACTTGAGGCTAGAGAACAGAAATTCAGCTGGATTTATTTGGAAGGAGCAAAATCTCCCTTACAATTGCTTTAGCAAAATAATCACTAGAAAAGAGAGAAGATTAGAAAGAAGGAGGTAGCCTCAACAAGAATATTGTTTTTAAAGTGTCTTACAAAAAAACTGGCATATTTATCTTACCAAAGGCTTGAGAAGGGACTTCACAACTGTGTGTAATTATCACCATCAGAAGAAAATGCAGGATCTTTAATGAAGCAGAGCTCCATATGAGTAATTTCAAAAGATACTTGAAACCTTTCTAAATCTGAAGCATTAATTGACTAAATCTTCTAATGACTTCAGGCCCCTTCTTTACCTAACCTGTCCTCGTAGAGGGAACCATCCATCTTCCCCCAAGAAAACCTCAAATTAAGGCCTTGTCCACCAACACAAATATTATGTTCTTCTTTCTATGAAAAGATCAGATCACCAACTCTTACGCCTAGTATTCGAATCAATGAAGTTTTATAAATATAAATGATCTCATGACTTTTTACAAGTTTTAGCAACTTCAGTAAAAAAAAGTACCACTATAGTAAATTTTAAGTTCATCTCAATAGAAATCAGTGGCAAGTGACCCACTGGACTGTTTATGCATTAGTACACACATTAGTGTATCTACATTAGTACAATGTAGTTTTGCATCCTGGCCAAATTCTTTCCTTGGTGCAACTCAGTGCAGAGCAGAGATGCTCCTTCACTTCCACTTCCCATCTGCACTGCCTTACTTGGTCTCCTCATGGAGTAACAGCCCCTGGTAGAACTCCTGTCCTAAATGCAAGTGAATGCCTAATGAATTCAACAGAAACAACTCCAAATTACATTAAACTGATTTTCCTCACGTAAATGTGATGCTTAAGCATTCCATAAAGAAAAAACTGTGAATCCAAAATAAGAGAATTAATTCTGATTCGGAAAGACACGGCATGTAAATGTTGATTACTCTTTGATTATGTTGATTTGGGAGGGGGCGTTCATAACGAAGGCAGTACATTTTTTACTTAATGTGTCACACTTTTAAAGGACTGCAGTAAGACAAGTGCAATCAAAACAGCAGATTTAGTTTACTCAGTCAGGAGCTATAAGCAAAACTGTTTCTGATTTCCAAACTTGCCACAGTGAATCAGATTAAAGGCCCCGTGCTGTGAACAACAAGGCAAGGACTGTGCTGAAGTATCAAGGCCCCTCAGTCAAAAGGCTGACATTCACGAAGGTTACTGCAACACAACAGAGAATTTTAATTGCAACAGCATTTTAAAGCAAGACAAGTCAAATACCAGTTTGAGTTCAATGATACCAGTAAGTATGAAATTATATCACACTACAATTCATATAACATCCAAGAGTCTTATCGAAAAATGATATGACATTTTGAAAAATCCGAGGATTTATTTCATCATGATATAGATTTCTGTAAGTACTTATATTCCTTAGAAGCATGAATTTCCTTCACTTCAAGTGGTGGATTTACTTCTAAATCACTTAAGTGCTTCTAAAAATCTCACTTTCTAGCGTAAGTTTCTCAAAAATATTTCTCATGTTTTGGATAATTATTCCACCTAAAGAGCTCCTGAAGATTTTTTAATCCCACTTTTAGCACAGCTGCCAGTGCAGTTGTTTCTGCTTGTATAAAATAACAATTTAGATCACATATTACTCCTTTAACTCTAAACAGTGAAAAATCCCAGGGTGTCATCTCAAGAGTTTTGTTTACCTCAAAGACACCTGGAATAAAGTGTAACACACAGTAAAACTAAAATCTGATATTTTCTATTTCATAAAATTATGATCATCAGTTAAGTTTGTTACTTGGTTTCAGGTTTTCAGGGTTTTTTTTTTAAAAAAGCATGTTTGATTTGATACTCAGTCACGAAGAAATTAAGAATCTGGTTATTAAACTTTTGGCAGTTTTTTATAACAAACTCCCAAAACTGATTTCCACTGGCATGTTTAACATCCTGTTTAACCGTAACAGAAAATTAATTAATACCTTTAACAGCTCATTTGTACAGCTCCAAGTAACTCATAAGCAGATGCTAATGGAAATTTCTACATGTTTCAATACAATCCCACTTTAATAAACTATTACATTGTTGAAAACTACATTTTGTGCAAGAAGTGACTTGAATTCTGTTGATTTTGCATGAAAAAAATTTAGGAGGTAAATTCCACCTCTCTCCTCTCCAAAAATATACTTAGGCAGGGAATATGCCAATGGATACGATTACTTAAGTAGAAATATCCCTTGATTTGGGTCTTCATTTTATCTAACGTGTAGCTTAATAGCTTTGTTATTAATCATGTCTTAATGTAAACACTTCGAAGCTGTTGCTGCTCAGTAATGCTCATTACAAATAGTCCCTGTGGGAATCACCAGCTTATTTCATTAAAACTCCTGCCTGCTGTTAATTGCTCTTAGGAAAACATGAACAAATTAACTGTGTTTTAGGAGCCAGTGGTGTAAATTTGTACACTTGTGTGTTTGATTGCTGGGGCCTAATGATTTTCCTGATAATCCTCTGCTGTTGCACTCACTGTATGATAGTTGGCAGCACCAGTCTGTTTTAATCAATAGCAGTTGATGTTACAAAGGCTAAAAAAGAAAATATGGTTTGAAAACCATAGTGTTCATCATGCCAGCAGAGACACAATATCATTCTGGGTCACGGGCAATTAATTTTTAAGTTTTAATTAATCTCTTGTGTGAAAGAAGTGATGCTCATTAGCTGGGATGATTAATGTATACTAAATGAGCAAATTAAAAACCCCAGAATATTTTTACCATAACAGTGGCATAAATAGGATATGTGACACCTTGATGGTGAAATCAAGGGATTTCCACAGTTTAAAGAGACATGTGACTTTGTATAAATTTTAATAATATTCAGTTAAAATAGTGTAATAAAGAAAAGAGCATTTAATTTAAATGTCCTCAATCAAAATGTTAGTAAATACGCTCTTAGTAGTAGAAACAGCCTCCAGTATAATTTGGCCTGGAATGTATAAGCAAAAAGAAAATTACCTTTTTCAAGAAGATTAAGTAAGGCTTGCAACAAACATCTGTTAAAAAATAAAGTTATTTAATATCTCCCTCAGAAAAACCTATAGCATTGTAAGATATTCCAGATAGTTATCCAGGCTTCATCACAAAAGCTTAAATAAAGCCCCTTGGAAAATCTGTGGCTGGAACCCAAAAATGAAAAGGAATTGAGTAAAGAGCAATATGGGGGATATATTTATATGCCATTAAAGAAATCATTATTCTCTCTACTAGGACAACTGAACTTGAATTTTTACTCTGCATATTCAGCATTGCCCTCTGATTTTGAGGGAACCAACACTTCAGATTCAGCTAGGCATCTAAAAATTGGCAGTGTGATTGTCATTAATCATCATTAGCCACTTGATCTCAAAAAAAAAAGAACTTAATGGGTAACAAAGGAGTGGGATACTAAAACTGCTGACCGTAAGTAAACTCTATAGGGTTGATCATGATTAATTTAATTACACAGTAATGTGTTTATTTCGGATAAGAAGGTAATATAGCTGCTTTGCCCTGTTCCTTTGTGTTCATTTCAATATTCCAGAATGTATAGTAAATAATATCATGTAACTGAAAGCTATTTTGGCCAAGAGTTGTATTTCAAATAATTATATGATTTCCAGGCCCTTGATTTTCAACACACATAATAATGCGATTAAATCTGACCACAATCAGAGGAATATTTTAATAATACATGCTTAAGTTAAAATGTTTTCTTTAGTCCTACTGAAATTTTCCAATTATCCCATTTGCAATTTTCCATTCTCGGTTCTATTATTTTTGCAGAGCAAACTGGAATTTCAGTCCCACTCTGAGCACGCCTGGTTATTCTTAGCACATGAATAAAATAACCAGTATGGTGGAGGCCCAGTAGTTGCAAACAATGGCTAATCAGAATTAGTCCCTCGAAAAGCAAATGTCATTGATGATTGTCTGCTGTATCTATCAACAATCTTATGACATTTTTGTTAATCTGTTCAGTCATGAGAATCACTTTCTTCTCTGTTGAGTGAATGTTTTCCTAATTTGATATTTATCAGAACATCATAAAATACCACAAAGAACAAAGGACTTAGAAAAAGTTTAACAGATACTTAAATAATTCTCTGAATTTCCTTGCGTAATCTTGATTTAAATGACAGGATCATGTTAAATAAAGCCCTGTATGCACAAGGATTTCTTGCAAAGATGCACCTGTTAATTTGCAAACCCTAGAGTCTTTGAGACAGTCAGCCCTCTACTTGCTAAGGAAAAGAGCTTTTTGCACCAGAAGGTGAGAAAAGCAAGCAAACAAACAAAAGCAAAACATGTAATTCTTGTTTGCAGAACAAAAACCTTTCTGTCTTTTAACATATAGAGAAAACAGAAGTAACTTGACTTGTGGCAGTCAGAAGAGCCCTGTAGGGAGCAGGAAAATGAAAGGAAAACAATTTGGAGTGATAATTTCTTTTTTTTAAAAAGGTATTTTGAGTATTTTCTTTACTTGCTTATTTACACTTTCCCTATTTCCCTTGAAACTGTAACTTTTCAGATGCTAGCAGTACAGATTAAATAATTCATCTGAGGCATAAATTTGACATTTTCAGTCTCCACCAGAGAGTGTAGCTTCTACACAAAATTAAAATATTTATCTCAAACCAGTGAAAATCTGCTTCTGCTTAATATGAACTCAGCTATTCAAGTGTGGTCTCCCACATTCACAGTGTGCATAAGCCAGATACTCTGAACCATCTGTAAAGATCAAATCACAGTTCTAATGGAGAGATATTGAAAAGTGTTGCAAAGTCTTGGTGGACTTGGTAGCATTAGGTTAATGATTGGAATCCATGATCTTAAGGGACTTTTCCAATCTAAATGATTCCATGATTCTATGAAAGCCATAAAAAGTGATGCTACAACTCCAGCCCATCCATAAGTAGCTCTGATTGTAAAGTGCAAAAATCTCTAATCCTTCCTCTCTGAAAAACCATTCCTCAAATACCAGCAGGCTACCCAGCCCTACACCACCTTTATACTGTCTGTGAGGAAAATGATGGAGTTTTTCTCCATTATTTCTCCATTAATGTATTTTCTGTAATACAATGGAAATTAATAAAGGCATGGCAAATATAAACCTACTGTGCAATCTTACAGATCCTACAAAGACTGCAGAAAACACTTGCTAACACTGCAGAAATTCAACACCATCACCTGTCCACAAAGTCAGTGGTGCTTGCAAAAGTCTTCTCCCTTGCCAATGGAAAAGAAAGTGAATTAATTCCTGAAGATGAGCTGCATCAAAAAATCATGACTAATTTGACTTGGTAAAGGTTAAAAGAATGAAGGGAAATTGGTTCATATGTGCTCCACAGATTGAAGCAATGCAACCTGACAAGGAAATGCAATTCTCTGGCTTTTTCACTGAATGAGAAGGTCTAGTGTATGTTTCACAGCTGCAAGAAAATAAGATAATGTGCAGAAGAAACAAGCTTGCATCAGCCAGAAAGGACATCAAGGACAATATTCATAATGTGTTTTCACGATAAACAGTCTGAAAATGTCAATGTTTTTTGTGTCAAAGAAAAACTACAAGAAATAGGAACATACGCATACAATTTCCAGGTCAGTGGAAAACCAAGAACTGGAAAAACACCAGAGTACATTTTAAAAATTCATCAGCACGTCTAGGGTAATATGTCGCCCAAGGAGATTTCTAGGATGATTCTGTAACTGTCTAATTTGGAAGGTAATTTTATTGTTTGGATTACCAGAAGGAGCAAAATGCAATAATAAGTCTCCCACAGAGCTTGTTATTTGGAAGCTGGATTATCAGAGAACAGCTCCAGAAAGTGAGACTGCAAGAATAATTCAAGGTGTGTATGGTCAGAAAGTCTTGGGGCGGGATTTGGTGGTGGAGGTGGTGCAGTATTGTAAATCCCTGCACTGGGAAGCAGTGACAGGTATTTGCAGAGAGGGGCTCAGTTGTACTGCAAAATCACTGTGTCTGGAGGCTTGCCATGGCTGTTAACTTCTTTCCAAAACAAAACATGGCTGGCATTTTGGGAAAGGTCATACAAGGGCTGCTAGGATACAATTACAGTCTTAGGACATAAGAAACAGAAATTGTTTACAATTTTGCAATGCCCAGGTTTTGCACTATCTTGCATCTTTTATGGTTACAGTCAAAATTAGAGGCAAAACTTGCAAATTTTTAGTCCTTTGGGATTGCATTTCAAAATTCACTGCAATAAGCGCTGAACCTCTCAAGAGTGAACAATGAAAAAAATCATTAGATTCTCTGGATCTAGGGTAATTTAAAGATTAGATTGACCAGAATGGCAACCAAATCTCCTTTTTTTTGAACCCAAAGTAAACACTTAACCTGCCTTAATACCTTGTGGCAGAATTTCCTCAACATCAACCTTGCTGAAACCTATCTGGAAAGTAAAATACAATAAAAAGGGGCATATTTACTGAAACAGATACTACTTATCTTGAGCTTACAGGTTAGGGGAGAGAATACAACCTACAAGGATATTTAACAGTGACTTAAGAGAGGATATTTTTCTGACATCACTTGTTCACACCATCAATGTAACAGTTACATCACTTCTTATTGAAATGCATTTTTTTTTCAAGCCTTTCAAAGATTCTTCAAAGTTGGAGGGGTTTTTTTAATGTAGCGTTGTAGAACATAAGGAAAAAAAATCATTTTCCTAGGAGTCCAGGCATATTGGATAATACAACATTAGTACTGCTGGATCTTCCATAAAACTTAAGGAAAAAACCAAACTGTGGTACTGTACATTCGGGCACTTGCAGTAAGTTCCAATATACTACAGTTAAAGAGTAATATATTTTCTGCTACTGTCATTATTCATTCCAATAACAGTAGTATTCTGTCTGAGGTTGGCTAGACCAGAGCCATCAATAAGTGTTAAAACTCTTGTTACAGGTTCCTGAACAGATTACAAGCAGCAATGAAACTCAAATTATATTTCAGTTTTCAACTATTTGTTATAATAAATAACATTAAAAATCTCACATCAGCTTCTTACCAGGTTCAAGAAGTAGACTAAAAGAAAGATTTGATCAGACACACAAACATAAATGATTGTATTATAATCCCATATACCCATGAGCCTACAAAGACAAGGTTACCTTTTTACATTAATTACAAACTGCAACCCACACTATTGTAAATCAGAATGTTTGTTTTTCTTTCTTAGAGTATGAATGACCAAAAAAATTCCATCAAAAAACAAGGACAAGGAGAACAGAATTAATCTGGCCTAGAGTTTTATAATTTAAAAAGAAAACATACTATAACGCATATGCTGAGTAATTTCTGGCCTCCTGGTTTTGTCAAAGAACATCAGGCGTGGAGAGACTAATTTTAACTCAAGTTTCCAAAGACAGGCTGTGCAAGGCACCTACAGATGCTGCCCCATTTTTCAGGCAGTCTTAGTTTGGTCAGGAGCGAAATCCAAATCCATGAATGGTTTTGGCAGTCACAGGCCTTCCAGCACAGAAGCCAACATTCAGTTTCCACAGAAAAGTGCTCTGAGGGGGAACATGGCCTTGTATTTCTAAAGTAATCCACTTGTATTGAAATTTATTGAATGAACAATATTCAAAGAGAAGGTCCCCGACTAGTAAATGACTAGGAAAAGACAAATATGCTAAGTGCCCTGCAATTAAAAAACAAATCAATCAGTTCTTAATTGACATACTGATTAGTTGAATGTGTAAAGCCAGACACAATGCTTTAACCATGTTTATTTAATGTATTCATTTTAACTGTTACTTTAACAATCAATGACTGTAGCCCCAAATCCAGAATCACCTCTACTCAAAAGACTGCAAAATCTCTTTTTAAGCAGAACTGATTTAAATATGTTCCCGAATGGATGGAACAAAGTAAGCTCAGAATGTTTAAGAATCCTGCATATAGCCTATGCCCTGCTTTTGCTGAAAACTAGAACTAATTTTTTTTTTTTAATCACATAAACTAAAAGTAGTTTGCTCTGTGCTATTGCAGAATTTAGCTGAACTGCACTAAAAAAAGAAGCACAGCCTTACTCAAGGACACCCTGCACTGAGAGAAAAAGCCGCAACACTCAGATCTCAGTAAAAGAATAATTTTCTAGAGTTCACATGGACACATCTGTGATTGGACTTGGGCAACCAAGATCCAACTCTGATGCACTGACACTCATGGCAACTTCTCACTGTCTGCTCCTCGTAACTCACTGGAGCACAGGACATGCTTCATGACTTCACTTACAAAATCAATTGCTTTTCCTGATGCACGTCACACATTTGTTATCATAAAGCATTAATAAGTGTCACAGGAAGAGAAATGCCTCCCAGAAAACTAGTGAAGCCTAAGAGAAGCTAAAAGCAGAAATTAATAAAACACTGAGGCACACTTTAGTGGGACAGGTTAAACTCTGGTGGGTTTGAACTCTAATTCAAGAAATTGCTGTATGCACAAGTTTTACCTTGAAGTTTGTGATTAAAAATGTTTTGGTGATATCATATAGTCTGAAATAAAAAGCAACCAGTCTTGCATAAGCTACAGCAGGCTAGGAGCTTGTCAGAGTATCAGTTGAAACAGCAGGTTCCAAGTCATTAAATCTAAGTTTATATCATACTCCAGAGATTTCTTAAGTAGCAGAATGGTGTGCATTACTGTGTAAGCAAAATAGGAGAGACAGATGTTGAATTGACCTCTTCTCACTGCAACCTAGTTCGTTATACTAACAACTGCACTAGAGATATCTCTAAAGGTGTACAATGAACTCCACAAGAATAAAAATGAAAAGTGAATTCATGAATATCACCTTATTCACACTGCAAAAAGACTCAATTTTTTGTGGGAAAATGTTTTGGTGTCAATTAATAATGACCAAAATCTAGCATAATCAAATTATTTCTGACCAATCCTAATGAAGGAAAACAGAAGAGATGCTGATATTCTAATCGAACATCATTTAAATTATCTGGGAAAGCTTAAGTAAGGGAGCTTCAATATTGAGAGAACTCAAACAACATCATAAAAATGTGCAACTCTGCTGCAATTAGTGTAAGCACAATTAATGTAGTTTGAAACTTCTAGTGTCTGCAGGGATTAGAAAAGCCAAAACAGAAAAGGAGTTTAATTTTTAACAGTTAGCATTATGTTATGCTTTTAGGATTGACTGGGCATGCATTTAGTGCTAACATTATAAAATAATTAAATTGCAACTTAAAAAAAAATCACTTCCAAATGAAATGGCAGGAAGAAAATGATGGATAAACAGGTAACAGATAACAAATCCTGGAGGAATTTACACAGCTATGGCCTTGTTCTACCAGGGCTCCATGCTGAGAATGTCAGATGTTGAAAGCTCAGCAACAGCTCAGCAAGTGCCAAAGAGACTGCTCAGATGAAGAGTTCACCTCTGCAGCTAAGCTACTCAATGACACAAAACAAAAAGACATGGCATCAAATCCCCCAGAACACAGTAGTAAAGTTTCTTTGGATACAAGCCACATCTCTTCAACTCACTTTCCACCTTCCCTTAAAAAATTCATTAAATATCTATCCACTCAGTCTATCATTTTCACTGTTGCTTACCAACATTTTAAAGCTTATAAGAATTTGGTTGCAATGGGAATTAACTGTATTTTTCCCTAAATTTATGGAAAAAATTATTTTCAAAAATTCTCTATTTTTCCATCTTTCTCTTTTTATATGTGGAATAATATTTGTTTCAATTTTTCACTAACAACCTCAGCTGTGGCATTATACTCAAGCTACTTGAAGAAACAGTTGGTTTTGGCAATATTGATCAGAACATCCAAGGACAATTAAGCTTTTGGGCTTACCACTTAAAGCAATTATTGCTTTGTAAAGAGTCTAATGGTCTATCAGTCCTTTTCGTGAACTGTACTGTCTTGTGTTCATCTGTGCTATCACTCCACTCAGCCCAGCAAAGATACATAAGAGTTGGAAATGTTTCTCTGGCGGTTAAACAATTAAAAGTCCTAAATCATTGAGGTAGTTGAACCTGTGTGTAATTTTAATGTTCTAAAGGCAGTAAGGCTAGTTATGTGCTTGAAGCTGTATGGCCTTTTTTATACCATACAGGAGATTTCACTTCTGTAAGAAATACGAGGAAAATTAATTGGCTTTTACAAATTCTCTGATAAGATTCAAACCAAGACAAACAAACAGTATTGGGAGCACTTGCTCAGGGGCACTGTATCATTCTAACACTGTCACTGATGTTTCCCCCATCTTTCAGAGCTGGGTATTTGGAAGACTCCCCTGATCAGGGCAATGCCATCTGGCACATACCACCTGGCATACCTGCACTGCAATGGTTGAGGATCACCACCTTAGTTAAACACATTTTATCTACCTCAAAGGGATGCCAACAGTAATGGAAAGAAGTGGCAAGGTAGATACTTGCACACACAATGCACAAACACTCCCTCATGGGATCTGCAAGGCATTTGGAGACCTTATAAATACAGGGGATATGGCAGAAAGTAGTATTAAGTTTACATAGCACCCTTTTCTTCCACTTATCCTGATTTTAGCTTTTCTTTTTCCACCACTTTTCCTGCATCTCACAGTTGTTCTATGGCAATAATTTACAAATCCCACCAGGACTTTGTATATATTGCATATTCAAGCACACTGAAACACTTCTGTAAGGACTCTGCACAGTATTCACTGCAAAAGACTGCAGCCCTTTGGCAAAATTTCAGCCAAAGCTGAAAAAGAAATACATGTTAGAGCCCTCAAACACAGAGTAACTGGAAATTATTAAAATGGGCTAGGTATTAAATGCAAAGGTAGATTACATACTAAAAAAATCCCCAACAATATCTTCTGAATTGTTTGTAGAGTCCTTGAAAGATTTCCTTCTAGGATTTAGTACATGGACTTGAATAGATTATGTATTACCTATTTTATTGTATTTAGGACAAAATAAATTTACAGGAGCTAGGAAAAAGATTAAAAGCCACTAGAAATTGACCATAGCATAAAACTGGGGGAGAAGTAAGAAAACCTGCCCTTCTCAGTTCTGTGTCACAGCAGGGATCGGTGAGGCAGAGCTGGGGATGCTCGCACAGACCCCTGCATGGCAGGAGCTCTCTGGAGCAGCAGGAAGTGCATGTGCTGCACACCTGCTGCTTGACAAGCAGAGGTGCTGAAGGAGGGGCCTGCATATTGAAATGCTGTACACTGCCAAGATGATATGAATTAAGTGGTTCCAAGTAAGTTATCCCTGTTGGGAGGCCTGGGATAGTGGTATAAAAGAATGTTAAATAACCGGGAAGGGCAATCGAGACCTTGTGTTGTGCCACCGCACAAGAAGGGGAAAACATGAAGGCTGTATCTCTACTAGCAAATAATGTTGCTTATGGACTTTTCTTTGACCTACTCTTAACATCAAATGATGTCATAATTCAAATAGCCACATAAAACCAGCACAAAAATATCTACCCTAGTGAAAAGTGAGAAAAGAAACTAATACAAGCCTTGGGATCTGCAATACCTTATTCTAAAGCCAAACAATTAAGAACTCAGTCATCTTGTTGATCATTTCTGATCATCAAATGTATGGTCCAAAATTAATATTGATTGTTATGGTCTTCAAACACAAACATAAGCAGAGCATTTCTTTCCAAGCTACTCTCCTTCCTTCTTATTGCAAAAGTGGAAACAATTTTGATTAAATGAATTTGGTTTTCAAATCCTTTGGGTGTGTTTTTTCGAATTTTTTCTTTCTTCTTTAGCATGACATTTTTCTTATTGAAACACAATATACAGTGACTCACCAAACCATGTTCAGAGGAGGAATTGTAGGTGGGATGAAAGAAATAAAAGAGCTGTATTGAATAGAGGGGAAAAAAGAATCCACAACAATGATAATTATGTGAAAGTTCATAAATCATTGTCAGGATCCCCCTGCTAGTACTCCACAAATATGACTGGCATCTCATTTAATAATTCTTCAAGGTTAAGTATTTCTGCTACTTGCATTTTTATTCTCTCCAGAATTTTATTTCCAAGCCTGCAGCCTTCCATGTTTGCACTGAGTGTATTTGTAGAAATACAACATACCTGCTGAAAACATAGTGGTCTAATCAATTACCTTGCCTAAAAAAAAAAAAAGAAAAAAGAGGATCATTCAAACAAACCCAGAGGAAACACTTAACAACATCCTTAATAACAACACTTTACAAAAACTGATGAAAGCCATTCTTGCTGGAACACAAAATGCAAGCACACAAATAATCCTGGCCAAAATTAAAACTGTGTTTGTAAAGAACCAAAGATTTGTGTTGAATTCTCCCAAAGCTGGTTGGGAAAGTTTTTCCCCTGGCTAGATATTTGTAAATCTTGTCTGCCTGGCTCTTTGCTATTGCCATTTCAGTTTTAGAGTTGGAAATGATCATGTGTTTTCCAATGGAACAACTGTCAAAAAAAACCATACTAACTTGTGAAAACAAACAAACAAAAAAAAATCTACAAACAAACAAACCAAACCAAATTAAAACAACAAATTCACAAAAACCCCCAACTTCAGTTTTGCCTATGTGTTCACAGTAAATTTGGTAATGGGAAAAAAGATTCACTAAATCTTTTAAACTGCAGGGACTGCTATGGCCAGCTACCTAACATATGGACAATTCCTTATCAAACCAAAATTGACATTTGGGCATGCAAGCTCAGATACATATTCTGATTGTTTTCATAGATTCTTTTCCAGTCGGTCAAACTTCTTCAAACTAAAATTTGTGTTCACTTCATACTTTGACAGTTCAGAAACAGTAAATGATAACTCATGGAAAGCCATCTGCATGTGGGAAAATTGTTGGTTTATGCACTAAATTGGTGGAAGTAAGAATACAACACTTAATATGCAATAACCACTAATTATAGTGAGAAAAATGCAGCTTTTTTTATGGATACATTTTAACACATTATGAACATATTTTAAAGTGCTACCTGATATTTACATATTAAAGGTCTATACATTATATCATGCACTGTGTACATACACACACACACATTTTTGTCATGCATAAATATGCAGCTTTCCCCAGTAATCCAAGAAAGAAAGGTACAGTTTTACTTCCAAAATATAGACACCTTGTTATCATTCAAACACTGTTAATTTATTTTCTTGTATGCATCATATCACCAGTACAATACCACGAATAAATTAGAAAAAAAGATGAGTTCTAGTTAGTCCTGAGGCTGCTCTCTGTTCTTAAGTTTTTCTGTTGCACCCTTCACCTAATTGTTCTTTCCAGAGATCACTTCTAGGCAGAATATCAGTGTTTTACTTAGCTAATCCCCTCAGCTTCACCTTCTCTGACCAGCAGTGTCCCCTGGAAGTCCTGGAGCTCTTTCTGAAGCCCTGGAATTGTTCATAAACTGCCTCCTGCAGGCAGCAGAAGGGCCAAACTGACCAAAATGCTATATTTTGCCTATTTGCCAACCTGTATCACAACTTAAAGACTCCACATGGATTTAGTGATGAACATGAAAACAAAGACTAAAGACCTTTTTTAAATTACTATGATGAAAGTAATCTCACGGAACAATGAATTATTAATGTATGGCTAACCTTTTAGCTTCCCTTTTGAGTTTTTACTTTGATCTAAGCATACTTCTTTCATTAAAGAACAACCAACCCATTTTAATTTGTCGTCTTAAATTTTCAATTTGTTCATTGCAGTCTGAATAAACCTATATCATCTCATCAGATTACATGAGAGTTAGCACAATTTCCATAATATTCACTTGGTGTTTAAAATACTTGCAGTATCCAGGCACCAACTCTTTAGTTTTCCTGTCTTTTCTTTCTGATCTTGTCCTTTTCTTTTTCTCCAAAAAAAGAGATTTTTCTTGTTTTAGCTGGAGTTGAAATTGGTGTGATTTTTTTTTGGCTCCCAAATCAAAAAGCCTCCACCTCACATAAAGCAATCTAACCCATCAACACCCTGCTGCACACAGCAGCTTCATCAACTGATGGCAACAAAGTTCTCAAAATAGTATTCTTAGCTGGCTATTGATGCCAAGCCAACACAAACAGCATGAATGATTTTATTTATCTCAAGCTGTACCTTTAATAGCTGATGTACTGATTGAACAATGTAAGCAATAAATCTTGGTGGGGGCAGGGGAAATACAGCAGATACAGAGAAAATTAAAAGACAGGCAGACAAATGAGAAGGCTGTGATGAAGAGCATTTATAATTTGTTTTTTATATTGTGCACATACAGGGCTAGGCATAGCCCAAGGCCTTAGACCAGACTTATCTGGACTAAAGAACCTTTTAGTCTCCAAGCAGCTGCAGCCTCAGTGGCCCCCAGAGCATCGCCTGTGTTGGGCACTCCCCATCAGACAGAGTGCACAGGAGGTAGAGCTCTCTTAACTGCTCTATCACAGTCATTGCCCGCAAAAACACCCACTATTTTCATGCCTTTACTCCAAACTTTTAAAACCAGGTAAATTTTACTCCCAAAGAAAATTGCAGGATACTTCCCCAGTAACTTCACTACCACCAATATCCAGCAGCTTAGAAAGGCAGACCCTTCCATCACTGTCCCCTGATGTTTCTACTTTTAGCTGCCATTCCTCGAGACAGACAAATTACTATAAACACTGGTGGTGAGGAATAAACTCTTCCCTCCCCTTGGAATACTCTTGGCCAGTTAAGAGTGCTGGTATAACTCTTTATAAACCTCACCATACTCTTTCACAGCATTCACCGAGGTACATGTATTTACACCATTTGTCATGGAAGACACGTTCTGTAAAAAGCACATATATAGGGAAAATTATTTCATAATGAGAAATTTTTTATTGTGTATTTATTTCTATAATTGATAGCAAAGGCAGCCAGATAAATCTCAGACAAAACCCTTGTTACTATTTCTATGCATCTATGAAAAAAAAAAATTGTTAGTGGGATTCTCTTTAGCATCTGTACCAGCCACAGAGACAGTCAGTTTGCTAGACTTTGCATTTATTGTTTGGCTTTGTCATTTCAGAGGGAGGTGAAGCATCAATCCTAATGTGTTTCTTTAAACCTCTGTGGTGACAGAGAATAGAAATACCCACGCTATGGGGAACTGCGTGAGGAAACGTTTGTTACATATGACAAACTCATAGCACTGTTTTAACAATGTTAGAGTGAGTTTCCCTACTAAATTAGAGTGCCTTTTAGTATTAAAATGACTACTAACCTCTTATAAAAATAGATGTATACTTATTTCCATTTTAGAAGAATAGCAGTTTGTTCATTTGAGAGTTTAATAGAGATGAATATTAATTTTGCCTTTAACTCCATTTAAAAAACCAAACAACTTGTACCTAGTGACTTTGTTTCACAGGAATTAATTATCTGCACAGAAGTGCATTAGAATATTGATTTTTCTTAATTTCAATTTCAAAAAAGTAAGTATTGTCAATTGTTCAGAATGACTTGCAAAACAAAGAGAACATTATTAATAGAGAGGATGAAGCTAACTATGCACCACATGATTTGGGATGAATAATTACTATTAGCATGATGAAAACTGCATCAGGAATCATCACATAGTCATAGTATATCCCTTCATCTTTACTTCCATTTGTTTCATTTTTTTTTTTCAGTTACACTTGAGAATGAACATTAGAAAAGACAAGCCAGGAAGAGAAGGAAATGAACCTAAGGTTAACAAGGGCAATTTATTTCAAAAATGGAATGGTGGTGATTGACACAAAATAGGATATATTGCTTTACTTTATCTTGTTCCAGAAGATCAGTGCAAAGGAAGGAGATTTCTGAAGAGGAAACAATGTACATTGTCACAGCCTTCAGCTTAAACCATGGCAATGGCTTAGGTTTACAGATTGCAATTGCAAATCAATTACATTAAGGCTCAGATTTTGAAAAGGAAGCAAGAAATACTTATATGATGTCTTCCAAATACTCTGAACAAACAAAAAACCCCAGCAATATGCAGAGGTGAATATACAGAAAAGTAGAAGAGAAGGATTTTGCACTCAAGTCATTTAAAAGATTGCTCCTAAGCTCTTCTAAAACAAAGCAGTGGTGACATAGTAGCAAATAAGGAAAACCCTTTAAATGCTGTGGTTTGCAGGAAAATTACCAAAGAAATTGAATCACTTCCCCACTTGAAAGAAAAATTCCTGCAGTTCTGCAGCTCAGTCGGTGTCCTAATTACACTTTGGCACACTCATTCACCGTCAGTGCACAGTATATGCCCAGGTACAGAGGGTAGCACAGTTAGCTCTTCTGAGTGTGAAAACTGGTAATAATGCCAGTACTTAGATGTTGTGATCAGAACCAAAATTTAAGTTAACACCACTGCAAGATTTTCTGGATATCTCAATTTTTCTTGCAATTATAGTCAGCCAGAAAAATACTATTAAACTACTCTCTCATGACAGCCTGTTTCTCTACTGAAGAAAAACAGTAGTGTAGCATCCAATGTTTTAATTTTCACTAAAAATATAAAGAACATACTTATATTAAGAAACTCCACTTCTGTAAATGGACTGGAAAAATAACTTCTAAAATTAAACTTTCTATTTTAGAGGACAAACTATTCTAGTTCCAGATACGCTTAACGACAACCATGAAGTAGGGATCAATAAAATATAGTAACTGTCCATCAAAAATATGAAGATAAACCTAAGAGCTGTGCAATGAAGCATGGAAAGACCTATCTTTTTTTCTTGAATGTCACAGAGAAAAATAAGTACTTCAAAACAGTGGAAAAAATGGTTGAGGTTAGGTAATAAACTGACAAAACCAAAATTGAATTGTCTTGTTTATACTACTAGAAAGAGATATGAAGATTCATTTAGAATTAGCTACATATTAGTGTACCACATATCACAAGGTGGTGAATGTACAAAGATTAATACAGGTAAGAAAAAAGAAAGCTGGCTTCAAAACATGCCCTCACTGATTTTTTTATAAAATATCACTACAGGAACACTTCAAACAGTTCCATCTCAAAGGGATCATGGGAAGGATTAGTTAGAAAAAGCTTGTCTTTGATGCTGTATGTTTCATAAGAGTTGCTTAAAGGAAAAAAAACAACAATCACCAAGACCCC
>VXAD01004603.1:528521-612091 GCA_013399195.1 Dicrurus megarhynchus | reverse complement strand
CAAATAATCTGTTTATTACCAAGGAACCACTTACCCTTCTCTGCTGAGGTGTGCTAGGGTAGAGATGAGTGGCATAAGCCAAGGATTAACACCCTTTTTGCCCAAGAAACAGAATAAAAGCATGGCTCATGCTCTCAAAACTTACAAGGGGGAGGGAAGAAAGAGCTGGGTTTACACTAAACCGAGTTGTTACTGAAATGCTCCACATTCCCAAAACCTAAACAATTAATATAAAGTCCCATTCAACCTACTTTCTAGTCCTGAACAAACTGAACATACAGCTAAGGCTATAACCATAACTTCAATTCAGTGCATTTTCTCTTTTTAGCAGTAAGGGGAATTAAATGCTATAAAGTCCAGTCAGCCTCAATGCTACAGAACAGAGCTGATGGACCCTCTCAGCCTTCCTGGTGTCTGCTGGCCAGCTGTAATCACAATGGGGTCAATGCCACAGGACAGCTGGGCCCTCCTCCTCTGAAATATTTGAAGTTCTTTTTCCTACTAGCATTTTTCCCCCTGACTTTAATCTGTGATGATAAAAATACAACAGAGCTCTGCAGCATTAACTGCATTTCAGCACAGCTTTTAAACCCTTCAGAGATTGGTATATTTTTAGCTCTTGAGGTAGCAGCCACATTACCTGCTGAAATACTAATAGTAACTGCTGTACTTTATCATGATTTCAGGTAAGCATAAAAGAACAGCAGGGGACTCAAGGATGAGAACAACAAAAAGCTCCAAAATACAACAAAATTGTTGCACCTTTTCATAAATAATGTTTACCTAATAAAGACTCTTGTTCTTCCGCCGAGTAGTTAAACAAAGGCATTTGAAGAACCAGATAACATGAGCCGTGAATCGGAAAACAAGTACCTCTGACCCACACATCTATAGTCTTGTGAGGGGTTACAGAGCAAAAGAGAAATTGTACTGTCCCTTGGGGGAATCCAAAGCTAGAGATGTAACAAGTTTAGAAGGATATACCAGAAAAACAGCATATAATCTATTTCTTTAAATATACAATACCTCTTCGCTTTTCTACTCTATCCTTTCTGGAGATACACATGGTGACATTCTTTTTTTGACATTTTTGCTACTCTTTATATGAAATCAAACAGATCAGTTAAATGGTACCTTCTACGAGAGAACCACCAAGAGAATTTTTAAAAACAGCAAATGAAAAACCCATATCCCATTTAAATGTCTTTACTTCAACTGGGAATTGTTTCTAGTGGAAAAGTAGTCTAAAAGTTCACTATATATAACCTTCAGTTCTTCTCCCTCAGCCCCAGATGGTCTCCCAGCCAAATGCTTTATATCTCCTAAAAACTGTGCCTTTAGAAAACAGAACTATTTTAACTGAAAAAGAAACAATGATGAATATTTTAAAAATACAGTAACAAAGTTTCCATGGTAGTTGCATTGGTGATGGCACTGAAATTTCACCTGTGTGTTTTGATTTTTATATTAAGTTTATCTCTTTTCTATGTTTACTTTCCATGAATAATCTTGCTCTTTTAACTAATAATATTCATGAAGTGTGTGGGGCTGCAGTTGTAAACTAGCCAACAGTCATTTGCCATTTACTGTTAGAAGGCAGTACCAGTGAAAACCAGGGTTACATTCAGCCTGGCATTTTGTTTTTAACAACGGGCAAATGAGGAAGGAATGTATCCTTAGGTAAGAGCATAAGACAGAGACACACTGGTGATTGAATTCTGCTTGCATGACCTTTTTACACTTTGGTAGCCATTCAGACTGTGAACAGGAACAGTAGTCCAATAAAGTTTAAATTAACATTAGAAATTATTTGCAAAAGATTTTTAGAATTATTTCACCTCAGGATTCCACTTCTTCCCCCTAAGTGGTGGGTAAATGCAGTGGAAAGTATGTGTTCACAATATTTTTGTGAGCATTCATATTATAAATCTGGTGCTAGCAGTTTTGCATCCCCACAGAGAGACAACGCACTTGAACAAACTAGACAATCAACTACATGCAACTTCAACAAATTGCCCACAGGCAAGCAGGGAGAGCTAGAGTAATATTTGCACATGTTGCAAACTTCCAAGATGTCCCAATTTTTACAGGTTTATGTGTTTATCAGGATACTGGATGACTTCTTACACCATGAATAGCATTTTCAACTCTTAGGTTGCAGTGCTGTAGTGAAATATGAAGTATTCAGGGGAATGCAATAATAGAAACTACCCAGGTGTACTTTATTTCTTCTAATGTATATTTATTTTAATGCAAAATGGGGAGAAAGAGAGTAAGACCTAATTTAAGGTCTTGTTTGGGTCTTATTTGACCCCATGCTTTTGAACTTTACCAAATTCCATCCTCTCCCCACCTTTTTAAAGGAAAAAAAAATTTTTTTTAAATCTTCTTTAAGTTTGCTCTACTGAACATGCAGCAACAAAAATCATGGACCTAAACAATATATGAATAAGAACTACCAGTACCTAGATACAAATCAAGTGTATATTCTAAATTGCTCATTTTACTCTAAATAAATATAAATAAATAAATTTGTCCTAAATAAATATAAAAGTTTATTTCTTTTCTTCTCAGTCCTGGACAGACTTGGGCTGTCTGATCACCATCGTTTAGGAGAGACTGAAAGAGACATCCCAATGAGGAATTCTGTAATGGCTGCTTGCCAAGAAATCAATCAAGTGATCTCTTTCAAAGTCTATCACTAACCTCTTTTAAACTAGTGAGAAATGAAGCTGTGACTTTCTCAATTCATTCCCTCCAGGCCTCTGCCACACTGAAGGCTCTCAGTGAGGAGCACTGAGTGCATCCCCAGGTGTGCGGACTGGTCACTGGCTTGGGGCACAAATACTGTGCATCACATGGTCACAGAGATGAAAACGACTGCAGGGGTGCTTTAAAGACTTCATTTATTTGCTGTAGTTTGCTACGTAAAAATCGAGGGAACTTAAGCCAATGTCAGCTTCACCTTTCAGGCTCCCAGTCTTTATCTGGCTCCCAGTTACTATCATGGTGATTCATCCTAATGAGCAGCAAACAACTGTTGGGAGGTGCCCTGAATCAGTTGAGCAAGAGGCAAACAGACTGGCAGGAGCCCGTGTTTAAAGCACAGGTGCTCTAGAAGATAAGAAAGCCCAAAGGAAGTGATAAGAAGGAAGGTGATGTATCTGGCACACTGCAGCTGTGTTCTGTTCTCCTGGCTGCTGCAAGCAGGCTCATATAAAGCTTGCTACTACCTCTCCCTCTCTCAGATCTGGTGCCATTCTCTGGTCACCTCCTGTTCAGTCCCACATGACCACACAGATACGAATTCACTTTGAAGTGTCACACATGGCACCACCCTTCCAACAGGAATAACAGAATTTATTTTCTAATAACAGCATTAAACTTACAAACTACAGATGGAATATTCAAACAATTGGTATATACCAATACGATTCCAAAGACCAACTTTCCTGAACTGTATAGAACCAAATGCCTGCTATAATTACTGCAGCTGTCCAGACTAAGAGAGTTTTTCAATACATATGTTATAAAATATTTGTCCGCTCACCAGCTCTTAATCTACTGGAAAAGTTCCCTAACCTCCAGAGTCTTAATAAATTCCAAGTTAATGAGATTTGATTAAGGACTTTCTAGCATGAAAAAGGTTTCTTTTCTTGTAATTATTACACTCATTCAACATGACATCCACTCACATGCTGCAGTCCAGCACAAGACTTAAGCTCTGCTTAAAACATACTTAATCCCACAGACCTCTCCTTTGCATAAATCAGCTTATTCTCTACATCTCACAGCACTAAATAATGACTGAACAATGTTATCAAGAGTTAGAATTAGACATCAATTCACATCACTCAATGGAAGCATCTAAACAGCAGTCCGAGAAATATTACAGTATTACCAGCCTATGACATATACAATATATCATGAATGCCACTGAAAATTCAAGGATTTCAAGTATATACTCCCTCAGCAACAAATTCTTGACATGCTTCTGAACATTTTGAATATACATAGTCAAGACAATAAGAATCTCCAATTTAACTGTGCTGTTATCCTGAGAAGAATATGCTGAACTCAATGTTTCAGACAAGCACTTTCAAAAAGTAGTAAAATATGAGTCTTTCAACAGGAATGTTTCCTACGTAGGAGAACTGTTGTTTTTAATTAGACTGGAATGGACAGGCATTTCTTTAAGATGTGCTTAGAAAGATCCCATTTTACCACAAAGAAACACTATATGAGATTCATCAGTGTTAATCCCACACAAAGAAATGACACAAATTAAAGTATAATCTGACAGACTGATGTTTTGCTGTTTAATTGGTCTAACTTAACCTGGGCATCAGTTCTGACCAGTCCAGTTGTGATCTGATATTTCACAAGTGAAGGATACCTATAGAGTTTAGGGACTTTTAGAGTCCCTAAACTCTTCCCCATACCGATAAAAGAGAGATGCCCTTAGGAGAAGGCGAGAATTTAATTTCCTCAGCAAAGGTTCTCCAGGAAACCTCCAAGACAAAAACTACAAATTAAGGCTTAAGCCTTAGTCTTAAGCATTAAAAATGTGTGGGGATGTGTGTGTTATTGACTCTTTCTTATCAGTTATTCAGTACTAATCGGCATACTTTGTTTTCTTGTTCAAAATCAATGTGGTAAGACAACTCTTTGCATTATTTTTAATTAGCTTAACAGTATGATTTTAAAAGTCTCAAATAAAGATGCCATAACCCAGAAGTAACAAAACAAAAATGATCAATACATAACTGCAGCTTCAGGAATTACATGGGTTCAGGTATCTTTACCATAGCTGAGGTAGACGGTCATAGGCTGGGGTTTACCACCCAATGAAGCTAAAAACAGAAGTCTCATAGATTTCACAGCAATATGAGTAAAACTATAAATAGCTTTACTATTTATAGGATATTTTATAGTTTAACTATAAATAGTTTTCACTAAAAAATAGAGAAAATGACTCTTCAATACTATCCAGAATAGTGTGGACCCCACTGCCCTTACTGGCATTGATATTGCTATAATATTTTTTAAAATTATTTTATTTTGAGTAGTCTTCCAAATGTGAGTCACAGGAAGTTATTCAAGTGCACACTGCATTAGAAGAGAATATGTGAAAAAACTGGGGCGAGGTTCAAGAAAAGCAATCACAGAAATATTTGAAATATGAAAACTCAAGAGCCCAGTTCCCAAATTATCCTAAAATCTCCACTGGAATTTCATTTAACACAGACAGAAACATCAGTTTCTCACTATACAGGTCTCCAAAGACCTGAATACCAGAATGTAACAGTTTCAGCAGCATTGCTCAGCAGCTTTTGACGTATATGCCTAGCCTGAATTCATTTTCATAAGCTGTTCCTGGTTTGAATTCATTTTCATAATGCTGTTCCAAGAGATATGAAAGGATTAGACATGCTTAGAAACATTCCCAAAATGTTAATTTCCTGGGTTGGGCCTCTAATTTTTTATTGTACACTACGAGGTATGTACCACTATTTGGGGAAAAATTTCAGCAGCATGAAGATTCCTTACCTTCTCCCTTGCTCGTTTTTCTCTATCCCATCATCATGGTTAAGGCATCCTCAAGAACCACATGCCAGGAATATGAACATCTTTGGTCAAAACTGAAAAATTAACCTGGAAGTATCACAGTTACCACATCAAGACAGGAAAACCTGGTTTCCTTCAGACAAAGTTCAGTTTTTCTGTCAATCCCAAGAGAATGAAAAGCGAGATTTAACCCTTACTTACAAAGACAGGAACATTTAGAAAGTGACCTGCAGATGCACACTGGGGCTGCTCCCGGTGTGAGGGCAACATGACTTCAGTCTGACCTTGATGTACAGACTTATTTTCTCTGGAAACCAGGATGTAGGTTTGAGGGGAGGAGATGGAGACCACGAACAGGTGGGGATCGAGTGTTACAGATTGCATTAGCACTTGGAGCGTCAGAGAGTTCAGGGCCTCAGAAGCCATGAAGCACCGTGAAGCTTCCCAGTCTGAGCAGCATCTCCCAACATCTCTCAGACAGAAGGCTACTGGTGATCTGGTACCCCCCCACGAGGCAGGAGCTCACCTATGGTCTGCTCAAGGAGCTCATGTGCCTCTCACTGTACCTAAAAGTGAATTTTTACAACACCCCACATCCCAGTGACTGTCTTTTTTTAGGACTAAGCCTCAACAGACATGAGAAAGACTGAGAGAAAGGGATCACAGAAAGACACAAAAGTGGTGTGATTATACTGGAGAGCCAGGAAGTGATCTCTCCCTGCTGAACCACCACCCCTGCCAAGATTTTGGTGAAGGCTAAAGCAGAGTACATCTGAAGCACAGGGCAGAACTTCCACTGATGGAAGCTGGAAGTGCAGCAATGGCCAGAAGGGAAGATACAGCCTCTGCTGAAAACAAGCCTGCAGTAATCACTGAAATAGTGGTGTATAAAAGTAGTTAGTAAGTTACAGGAAAACTCATCTAAATATGTGAGAGATTTTCCAACGAAAAAGCCCTGTCCAATGTATACGTTACATTTGTACTCCTGCTGTACTTGCATTTTTTCAAAACAGTTAATTTGTCTTTGTCCTGAATGCTTACAGATACAGAGAATATTTTGTAAAATTTCAGATTACTTCCCATCCAACATAAGCTTTATTTCCTAAAATAAGCACAACCAGAGAAACAGGTGGTTTAGGAAACAAATCTGAGCCAGTGCAACTACAGCATGACTTGACTTGCCTTCAGAATGTAGCCTTGATGTCTGCAAATCAGATTCTGATTTAAATCCCAGTGGGAAACTTAAGAATTAAAATGCTTATCACTACCATGGTGTTCTGCGTGTTATTTCATTTGGATTTGCACAGGCAGTGTTAGGATATAAATGGGTGAAAGAATGTAAATATATTACCACCATGCCTACCTTTATTTTACTTTTGTAGATTCTTGCACGTCTTTACTCATGTAAATACACTGAAAGCAAAGGGACTACTATTGTGGTTAGGGTTAAGCAGATGCTAAAGTGATTTACAAAATTGGAGCCCTAAAAAGCAAATGGTTTCAAATAGGAAGGAATAACCCAGTCATCTCTGATTTCCATCTCCTCCCCAGTTTCTTTAAATTTTCTTTACTTTCACAATCTCCTTCTCTACCAGCACTAAGTGCTACAGCCTTTTGCCTTATTTTCTTTTTGCAAACCTACTGACTAAAAAAAGGGTTAACTTAATATTTCATGTAAGGAATCACAGCTGATTGTGTTTAATTTCTGTAACTGCCAAAACAGCTGCTATGCATGGATAGCAGTGTGTATGTCTGAGCAGTCATGTCTTCATTTAACAAAGAATACACAGCCCTGTACAAGACAGCTGTTCATCACCTTGATGAATGACTGCCAAAAGAAGCGAAATATTTTGTGGCCTCTCAGTGTCCAACACCCGTAACATGACACCTCAAAAATCTGTAGTCAGTGCTATCACCAGCGATCAAGTTGGGCAAGCTGGACATGTCATCCTTTCCCCCGTGCGAGCCCTCAGTCCCACCAGCAGCCAGTGACCCCTCCTCATCAATACCAAGACATCTCTAGGTGACCCTGCTACCTGAACCTTAACAAAAACCCAGCTCTAATAACTTATCCATAGTTTAGTGATACTTTTCCACCTCAACCTAAAAGGTTGTTTTCAAGTGGCACACGGCAGCTTCAGGTCTTAGATTAGTGTTAATAGCCTCTTTCTCAATTCACACCTTATTCTAGCTCATTTGCATTTGCAGTTCATATGTTATGATTTATATATTGATATAACGTTCATACATTAGATCTACTCCAGACATTCTTTCTAGTAATAAAAATTAGCCTTTACCAGCACTTTTGGAATTGCACCAATAGCCTGAATCTCTTCTTCCCTTTACTGTGTCTCACCCAGCCACTGAAGTCACTGAACTAAGTGCGTGGGGCTACCTGTCAGCATCTGTCCTGCACTCAGCCTGGCAAAACCTTTGGAATCTATGGCTCACTGAATTACATCCATATCCTATGCACTGCCCTGCACTGCTTTACACCAGCACTTTGTTAGTTCATTTCGTCTGTCAGTACCATAAATTAAAAGATGCATCTCAGCATTTTAATCTCTGCAGCCTCAACCTTTCAACTAAAATTAGCACATTTTGACCCACCCCCTAAAAGCAGTATAGAAAATTTATAAACTAATCTAAATTATTTTCTAACTTAAGCAAACTGTGTTTTATTATGGGAGATGGGAAAAATTAAACTCTCCTTTACTTTCATTTGAGAGACAGCATCCTACAGAACACTGACATACTGCTCTGCCACTTCCAAACAGGAACACCATTTCGACCTGCTCTGTTCTGCTGCTTTTCTTGAAATCAAATAAAATTATTTCAGTAAGAGAGGGAGCATATGCTGTCACAGTACATCTGAAAATAGTGTGTACATTGGCCAGCACTGAAAAGAGTGAGAGCTGAAATGCAGTAGAGGTGTTTCACCGCAAGAACTCATTTGAAGGCATTTGCCAAGGAACAAGTCTGAAAGCTTTTCCTTGACTTCCTGGAAGATTCTTACAATTGCATCAGCAGGAGTACCGCTCCTAAAGCTTGCAGTCACAGGTTGGTCTGGCTCTTGGAACTTTCCGATACCTTATTGTAGCCCTCAGTGCAAGTACCTATGCTTATTAATGGGACTCAGCCCCGGAAAAGCACAGGATGAATTTTCTTCCTAATAATGCCCCTCCCCAGTATCCTTAGGGTATGGATGTGTACACTGATATGTATTTTCACTACTTTCTCAGTTTGAGGGTGACCTCTCTTGTCACCAAACTCCAGTTCTCTCTATATTTGAAGAAGAGGGACAAACTGAGCCTTTAGTAACAAACACAGGCCTAAAAAAATTACGTGGGGGTTCTATGGTTCAAGTGTAATATAAAAACACCCTAGATTTGGACTTACTTTACAGAATAGGCAAGAATCTTACAAATATACACAACCACATGGACATTGGTGAAGTTCTTCTACTATGTCATCTTAGAATCTGCCACTTTGAATGGGTACAAAATTCATTATTTTTTAAAATGCTGAGTACACATTTTCATCCAGTATATAATTTAATTATCATATCTGGTATGAAAATATCTAGGTAGCTGCAGATAAGCAAAGCATCATATGAAACCTGAATTAAAGTAAAACTCTCTTGTGGAGTAATACATATCTTTTCTTTTTACGATGATGGGGGGAAAAAAAGGGGGTTGACATGATAGTGTTTTAAAATCAGAAACATCAACGCTGCATTATAAATTATTCTCTCTT
Organism: Dicrurus megarhynchus; assembly: GCA_013399195.1. Taxonomy (NCBI): domain Eukaryota; kingdom Metazoa; phylum Chordata; class Aves; order Passeriformes; family Dicruridae; genus Dicrurus; species Dicrurus megarhynchus. The sequence continues at coordinate 602,767 of VXAD01004603.1, read as the reverse complement.
TTTACTTTATATTCAAGTAGTCTTTTGATTTCTCATGTCCAGGCACCCTAAGTATGCTTGAGAACCAGAATAAATGCAAACTCAGAAGCCTTCTTGAACCTTAAGATGAAGGAAATTCCATTAAATTCCTCATGACATTTTCTATTGTCATTTCAGCACATTTATGATAAGAATATGGAACTGCCTGCTTTCAATGACTCTTCAACCTGCTATCTACTGGCTTGCCTATCTCTTTAATAGTGCTTTGGATTTCAGAGCATAATACTGATAGTTTCTGAAATGAAACTATCTCAGGTTTAAAAAAATATCCTCAGACATTAATTTTAAATATGAGGTAGAACTATCTGTGTTTAGTTTAAAATTGATTAATGGGATTGGATTTAATGTGCTAATTTATCACATTACAGTGATTTTATAAGCTGTGAATCTTCTTTTCAGAACACCTTGTTTCTATTTCTTCATAAAAACATTCCCTCTTTCATTTATCTGGATGTGAACACTGTGTGACGATAAATTACATACCACAAGTTCCCACATACCATCGCACTCCTCACCTGCTGATACAGAAAGCTCTCTTAGAATTAAATTACCAGAAAGACATGATAACATGTTAACATAAAAGGCAGGAACTTGGTTTTATGGGATTATACCGAGCAGTATAATGAACCAGAGGATCCCAGGTATTTTGAGTACGCATTTCATACTCAGCAAGATAACCAAATAATTTTCAAAAAAAGAAGTCTACTGTTTATTATTTAGGGTAAATGTTTTAAAGCACTTACTTGATTTTGGGTCACAAAACCCTAATAAAAATCGGTATGGTTTAACATTATTTCAAAGGTAATTATGAACTAAGGGATACAGACAAGCATCCTGTGGGACCTCCTAAATACCTAACTGTCCCTGTTTTCTACCTGTAAATATTTTCTCTCCATGTGGAACAGAAGAGGGAAAAGAGTAGTACATCAGTTATATCTCAAAAATGTCACCCTACCTCGGCACAACGAAATTAGCTAAAATAAAAGAATATAACTCGAAAACTCAGAAATACGTGATATTAAAAGAGAAAAGTAAATTAATGCCTGCAGTGAATTCCACGTGATCTAGATGTGTGCAAAGGATCAGGATATATGACATGATACTGATAACATATCATATCACACACAATGTGGTCTAAGAAGCCAGCACAGGTATTAGTCCTTTGAACTTATTCCTAACACAATTTTTTTTAGGCCAAAGTAAATATAACTCTTGAAGTCACAGAAATATCACAGCTGAAGGTTATGCAAGTAACATGGAAGAATTATAGTTTAAAATTTAAAATAACTCAGTCAACCCGATTGGACTATGCTCCACCATGCCATCAAACCCAGAGCATGTAACATATATTTTTGATTTAAAAATGCTGTCTCTAACCATTTGACACCGATATTTCATAAGGCTTCTTGGCTGCCAACAATCACATCCATCTGTTATGCTGGCAGTGTGCTCAATCACAAGGTGTGTTGGATCTCTTCATTTTAGGCACCATTGCCAGAGAAATACAAAACCCTTTGAGCTGAGTGCAAATGCATTCAGAAAGTACCAGCTAAAGGCTTTTTGGATGGGGCAAAAAAGTTTGGGCATAAAATAAAGAACAGAGGAAAGAAAGGAACAGATCTAAAGAATGTAACAGCTCTAACACCAGTCCTACCTTTGCTTGAAGAAGTGAACAAACATTGAAAATAGTCAATACTAACCAACAATCATGCTAAGTAATACTTCCCATGAGACACATACTGGAAATAATAGCACTCTCTCCTATTTCTTCCACAGAGCTTAAAGACCACTTTCTGATTTCTCTCTCACACATGTGCATATACAGCTATACATATATATAAATACACATGCATTTACTAAACATACACATATGTATAGCAAACATAAGTATTATATACACACAGTAACAAAGACATGCATGTTATATATACACATATGTATATGTATATACACATACATAATTTTTACTGACAAGCTCTCTGGGTTCATTACAATTACTAAGGAGCAAAATCTACTGTGCTGTGAAGTCTTTGTTCTTCCCTAGGGGAGGAGGTAGTCACTCAAAGCCTCTGCATAGCAAACACATTTTCCTGCACAGTTACAAGGTAGAAAAGCCACACAAGAGAGTGTGGCTAATCCATTAAGACAAGTTCTGTATGTTCTAGAAATCCACTGCAGCTCGAACCTTGCTTCCCTTTTGAAGGAGAATCAGGAAAATGTCTTCACTTGGACAACAGTTTTTCCAGCCATCATTTTCTTGCTACCAACCAGTATATTGGTTCAGAAGTATTTAAGCATGGAAATCTCATTGGAATTTGTGGGGTTTTTTTCTCTGCAACTATCAAGAGATCCTTAAAATAATTTATCAGCGATAAAATGTGGTATCAGCATGCCAAATAATTTTCAGATTATTTCCATCTATGCCACTAAACAAACGCAGCCATGTTACTCCTCAAGGCCTCAGTAAAACAGTCTAACAGACAATTTTGAAAAAAAAGTTCCTAAATTTTAGTTTCCTTTTAATTTATTCCTTCACACAGTCACCCTCCCACAAAAGATTAAAATTCGTAGGAAAAATGTTCCATATTTTTCCAATCACTTATAGATACTTGGGTTTTGCTTTCCTAGAGAAGTGGTGTCTGTGCCTATCAGGAGAGCAAAGGAGCAGTGTTAGAACCCCTGCACTCAGCTCAGGAAACGCTTTGCATTACCAGCTGTCGCCAAGGGCTGAGCCCTGTGGGAAGAATCCTGTTCTGCCTGCAGCAATTCTCTCTCAGCTGTTTGGCCAGGGGCTGCATCAAGGAGCATCCTCATGCCAGCAACATTACAGTCTCCAGTGAGAACTGATCCAATTTGGCAAAAATGGGGTTTATCTCTTTGCTGACTGTGACCAGAACAGATGAGGTCCCTACACAGTCAATGCCTAAAGTGGCACTCCACAGTTCGTAACTGCAAATACAGCACCAGTGGGATGTTCAGGTACAAGCTTGTCAAGGATTAGGAGATTTCTAAGCAAACAAAAGTGCTTCATTATATCAGCTGCAGAAATTGTTGGAGGAATCTACAATATATAGCATTAGATGTCAAAAAATGACAGTAAAATGTGAGAATATTGATCAAACCAGAAGAAAAATAAAGGTCTGCACTAGAATGGGGTACTTTAGCTAAAGTAGTGAAACAGGAATAGATATTTCATTTTTAGTACTATTTTTGTAACACTAATTCTCTGAGGATTCAATTACTGATACTTTGTAATTTCTACTTATTTGAGGAATGTGCCACAGAATCTTCACTCAAGAAGCCCAGTGTATGAAAGCCTCAGTTTACTCACCACAGAGCAGTTCTTCATCTATAATTCTGCTGCCTTGTAGACTGCTGCCTTTGTGAACTCCAAATTATATGGTTCTCTTCTTAGTCTGGAGGAAGACAAAACAATTCACCTCCTGTAAATACATTCATGAATTTTGAACACAAAAATACGTATACAGCCTGCAATTACTTTAAGAAACAATACAGCATTTCAAAATTAAGTTCAGAGCATGACTCCATCACTTTGACTACTGAAGCAATGTTTTCCAGCAACAAGACTGTTTTACAAATATTGTACAGTAATGCCAGTGTCAGTGATGTCAGTGTGTGGCTGTACAGTAAGACTCTGCAACTCAAAAAAAATTAACTATGTTTTTCTGCAGTGTGGCAGTGAGCAAAGAGCATTGATAGTAACTGAGTGACATCCAATTTCCTCAGACTTTAGACCTTTCACCTGTCACATGCAGGGACACCGAGTTCTTTTTTCTTTTTGTATTTTATCTTCTTAAAAATTGCTTTTCTTCCCTAAATATAAAAAGCTAGTCTCCCACAAACACTTATATAAATTTCATTTTCAACCATAAACATTTATATAAATTTCATTTTCAAGTTCAATTCACTTATCAGATTCCTATTATACTGGAAAATGCTAAATATTAGACAAATCCATAAAATAATACCATTTCTAAACTGAGATTTTTATTTTTTTATTTTAAGCTGCTTTCACTTGTGGGAGATGTGACTATATCTGAATCACAAAATGGCAGCTAAATACATAGAATTTGATGTGGAAAAACTGATAGGGTTGTACAAGTCCCAGTTTTAAGAAGGATTATGCCTTTTGCTTCAGATCTTAAACAGTCAACATTACAGTGCAGGTTAAAAGTATCATAACCTGCACTAGTATATTTTCAAGGCTTTCATCACAGAAATGGGAAAGAAAGCAGCCTTGTCAGTCAGTCAGGGCATTACATCCCACAATTATTTGCCTTCTTTGTTATTACATAAACAGTTCATTGAGAAGGAAAAATCTCTCTTCTTCCCAATTTCCATTTTTTCCTTCCAGTAGATCTTTCCAAAGTTACCTGTAGTTTTATCAAACACATGAAGTCACACCCATCCCTAGTGATACTTGTGGAGCTGATACAGTTCTGGTTCTGAGAGAACACCATCTTTTCGTATCGAAAAAAATCAATCAGGGAACTATTTCTCCCAGAGCTTTTCATACTATTCCTGTTATACTTCAGGCAATTACACTCTTTGCAAAAGTAACTCATAGAATAATTTTCCCAGTAGGCAATCAATAAAAGCTCCCCTTATGCCCTTCCATCTCTCTCTGCTTTCCTGAGAAATAAAGCCACCAGCTGCGCTGGCGTGTTTGATAGATGATCTAAGTGAATTTTTCTACACATATTCCCTCTCTCTTAAGCATATAAGTTGCAAAACTGTTATTCTGTAAATCCTATATATCATTGAAATCGGTTCAACCTTTCGGTAATCCTGGAAACACAGCGACTGACTTCAATCCTGAATGAAAGCAAACCAGCCCAGCTGGAAGCCTGAAAACGTATGACAAAGTCACACTGAATGTTCAACTTGAGAAAAGAATTTTCACCAAAGTTCAGCAGTACTTTCTCTAAATAAATAATAAGAATTGCATTATTGCTACACAACAAATACAGAAGCAACAAATCCTCTTCAAGCTTTAGGAGATTACATACATTTCTTTTACTTAGTTTACTAATTGTATTATGTATTTTTAAAATATTCTACATTCACATCAAATTATAAAGCTATCAGTTATTTTAAATTAAGGCGTAGATACACGTAAAATAATTTTCTTAGCGGTATGTCAAATTATATAACTGATCTATTTCTAATCCTAAGTGGTGATAAAGGCTTGTAGTGACAAGTAGTATTTTATCACTGGTTATGATTAACGTACATTTTTTTCTAAAGCAAGGATACATTGAAACTTTTCCTACTCCTTAGCATAAAATTACAATGATCTTAATTTAACTTATAAGTAAAACAAGAGCTAATTCAACTACAGGAAAAGCTAGTTTAGTTATATAAGCCTTGGGATGAAACTTCACCTCAAACTTCACTTGAAATGAAAATCAGCCCCTTATACTTGCCTTTTTACTGGGCCTAGAAGCAATGCAGTTGCAGCTCATCCTCAATCACTTCTGATTTCCAGAGCTTTTTTTCCACAGGGATGTTTAAATGAGATACCTAAATGTATTTTATGCCAAACAGTCCAAGTATTAACAGAACTGACTTTGGGTCTTATACCTAAGAATAATTACAGAAATCATTTCATCTGTCATGTGAAGAAGCCAGAATAAAACGAGCTGTCACAAAGCATTGTGTCATGTCACCATACACATGCAAACACACATTTTATACAAGATACATTGCAGCTGTTCACTTTCCCTCCTACAGGGACACAGTCTAAGGTGGCAGCTTTCCCTGGGGAATATGCTATCATTAGATTTCCCATTTGGGCCTTTTCCATGAGAGAGATTTTTCCTGTATCACAGATTAAATCATGCTAATTTCAAACTGGAGGCAGTCACATCAAACTGATTTTTAGAAGCTGAAGAGAGGAAAGAGATGTTTGGTGCATGGTGTGAGAGGAGGCAGCAATTTAATACACATTCTCAAAATCGTCCTTGCATATTCTATATTTCAGAAGCCCTTGAGATTTGCATTGCTCTATTTACCTCATGGAACATTTCAGCTCTAGTAATTCCCACTCTCATATCCACTGTCACATCACTGGCAGCACGGGATTTCTGTGTTGTAAGCAGGACTATGGCTCCTTTTTGAACTTACGCATTAATTTCTTCAAACAGAATCAAGATCTGTTCCAGCAAAAAGCATAAATATTACAAATAATAATAAAATATCTCTGACAATAGGAAGAATCATCTTAAGAGTACCACTTCACTTATGGGAAAATGAAAAGGTCATCAGACGTCAGAAGACTGTGTCTGAACAAAGTATCCTTCTGTCCAGGGACCTGAGTTCACAGACATAACAGCGCTTACTGCTCAAATGCTGAAGACATGAGTTATCTGAAGACTAAGTCACCACATTATAAGAGAAGTTACACAGGAAAAAACGTTGCTTTTTCAAGAAGTCTCCTCAGTTTAGTCCAACTGGCAGAGATGCTGCTATTTATTTTAAACTCAACCAAAACAGCAATTTTACGTTTCCCGTACATTTTATTTTCCAATATGTTTCAAAATTCTGAATACAAACCTCATTATTGCCTTACAGAATCAATTAAAATAAAGCACAGGTTTGTAACAGCTGATTAATAGACATTAGGATTCCTGGCACCTTGGAAAAAAACACTAATTCTTACTGTGCAATAGCAACTAAAAGTGACACACCACTGAGCACTAGTCTGTAGAAGTGAACTAACAAGACACCAAAAAGCTTAAAAATTGATTTTTGTAAAAATTGGAGGCAACTGTGTTTTAGTTTAGTTACAGTTTACTCCATATGGTCCAAATTGGTACAGTTGACAAAACACATCTGTTCCTCAGAATTCCTCAACAAGAATTCTTCCTCTTCCCTATTCTTTTGAATATTTTTTTAATTATGCCTCAGAAAATTCAATTTTAATTAAGGCAGAAGCATTTAGAATTTCTAATTCAGGTATTAGGCACTGCTTTCAAAAAGCTACTTGCATATGCTAAGTGGAGTGCTAATAATAGACCAGTACAATGCAAAGTTTGTTTCAAACTTCAAACTTTCTGAGAAATTACCTTCTGGCAGTCTTGAGGAGAGCTGTTAAATGTCAGTTCAGTATCTCTTTTGATTTCCTTAGACCAGATTTAGCAGTAGAACTGAATGAAGTGAGGCACAAGGGAAGATATCCTCAACATAAGCCTTCCAGGCTTTTATGTTTAGATCAAAGGGTATTGATTTACAATTCTGAGGATGAAAACAGTGGTGAAGAAACCCAAGCAGCTTTAAGTAAAGTGCTGAGATCAGTGACAGATCTGATTTTAGCTATGAGTTCCATCAAATAAAAACAAGGCCAATGTCAGAAACTTGCTTTCCTTTCCCCACCCTACTTGTAACACTTGTAAACTACGTGAATGCAAAAAAAAAGTAAAATAAACTATGAAGAGGGAAAAAAAAAACAAAAAAAACCCAAAAACCAAACCACTTATATGTCCCAGCTCAATCACAGAATGAATGCAGGTGAGAAGCTAGCGGACCACAAGAAGAACAGCAGTAAAAATGAGTGCAGGAAAAGTAAGATCTCCGTTGTACAATATAGTGGGCTCTTACTCAAACCTAAACACAAACCCTTTGCTGCCTCAGCAAGGAGGGGAACAGATATCCTTCCTTTTAGAGATGCAGTCCACAGCCAGGGGTCATCCAGTACTAAAAGTTCTGCAGATCACATCTATGCTTGCTTTTGTTTCAGGATGAGTAGTTATTTTTAAAATCTTTTAGCCATTTGTAATGTTAGCATTCATAAGGGCCATTTTAACATAAGAGAGAGGAAAAGCTTATTAAAGTAAACTGGATCTTATTTTAATGGTAGCTATCGCGTTTAGTATTCATATAGGTACAAAGTCCTCCTTTTTGTTAGTCAGATGATTTTCCAATTTTCCATTTTAAACCTCATTAAGGCAGCAAAAAAATTCATAAACCTAAATAAATTAATACTAAACAAGAAGAAAACATAGGATACCGCAAGTTTTACGAAGAGCTTCCATATGCTCAACCAGAATTCCAAAAGGAATGAAGCAAGCTTGAACTCTAAGATTCCTGATGGAAAATACCAGAAGGAAATTAAGCACATCTTTCATTAGGTTAATTCACTTTTCTCTCTGAGAAAAAGCAGAGGAAAGAGCTCAGAAGCTGCCAGTTCCTAGTAGTAACACAATTCATGACATACCAGTTCCATTGCTATGTCTCAGTGTTTTCAGCAGCACCAGTCCTAGTATTCCTCCTAAAAAAAAGAAGCAGCAAACAGTGAAGCATCTGTAGTTTGCCCTGGAAGGTGGCAGAAGGAGGTGGAAAGTGTAATGCAGAACAGCACAGTGGGGGAGAAGGTGACTGTTCAACAGCCCTGCAATACAGCTTCGTTTTCAGAAATGGCACTACGACAATAAATAGAAATTCATTTAATTAACTGCACTCAGTGCAATCCCTAAAGCCAGGTGTCAAATTCTGCTCCACAGAAGCAAGAAGAACTTCAGCAGAACAGTGTATTTCTTCACAAAGCTAATACCAAATGGATATGGGGAGTACATATGACTTAACTCTGGAGTCCTTGGATGATGGTATTTCAGTTGGATGATCACACGGTAGTCTAGTTTTTTCTATTCCTCCTAAAAACATTTCTTTCTTGTCATCACTGTGTCTGAAAAACAGCAGGTCTTTAATCAGGAAGTGGGTATGCTGATGTTATATGAACAACAAGGCAATAAAAAAGATTAGTTTTCATTCATAGGAATGTCATTTTTAGAGGTCATTAAAAGATAGTAATGACTTAGAGTAACAAACGGATTAATGTCTTTGTTTCCAATCAATTCATATAACCACACTTTCACTCCTTGAACTCTGTATCCCTTGTTTGTCAGTCAGCCTTTATGGAGAACCAGTTCATCGATAATTATAAATTTAACCTGACCAAGCACAACTGGTAACACAGACATCACCAGTTTTTGTATCTTTTTACGAAAGGTTCTTTTTTTCTCAGTGGCATGGCTTCTTCAGCTTAAAAGAAAGAAGCAGCAGCCATGGAGATACTCTCTTGAGCAAACTTCTTATCAAGTACTTCATTGAACCTAACAGAATTAATAATGCGTAATTTCTCAAACTACAATGCCCCACACAGTTTAAACCAGGAAGTACATGAAAGCATCTCGATAGCTATCTAAGGGTGAGATACACTATTGTCATGAAGAGACCAAAAAACTGCTCTACAGAGATAACATGGGCAGAGGCAGGATATCTGAATTCCCTCTTAAAACCGAGGGCAACAGAGCTGCTTTAGTCACTTAGATCAATGCCAGAGTTGCTGCATCACATCACAGGGCCCATATGGTGTCCCCAGACAGCTCTGTTGGCACTATGTTATTTTCCTTCATACAAAAGCAGTCTTCATCATCTAGCCATAGTGTCTCTTGCCCCCCCTACATCCACGAAACATAAAGACTTGTGACCAACCTTCCATCTCAAGGCAAAATCACTCTGTGCACCTATCCTGGGATAGGAGATAAAGAAATATGGAGAGCAATCTTAAGAAAAAAAGCTATCATAGAAAATATATTAAATGCATCGTAAGATCCAAGCACTTAAAATCATATGGTTCCCTATCCTATTTGAAACATTTTAGGAAATGAAAAAGAAAACATGATAGGTCACGGATAAGGCTCAAAAGCCTTCAATTCAATCCCTCTCCTGTCACTAAATTTCCCTCAGCTTCTTTTTTCATTCAGAATGAATGCATCAGCTTAAACTGGGACTGTTCACACATACACTAGCAAAGGAGGAAGGCATATAAAGTAAGAGCAATGTACAGACAAAAGGGACATCAATAAACAAATCAATTTTCTCTCAAAATATGGCAGTGTCAGCAACTATCCAACAATACTTAATGCATTGCTTTGTAAAAATGAATTACTACACTGTGTATTGCTAATATATTTCATGTAATTACTTTGAGTTATCTGAACATCACTCTGCACAATAGACTTCAGAGTAAAGTAGAGCCCAGTCTGATTCATGTGCAAACATGGGGAATAGAATTAATCCCTTTTGGCAGGCAACAGGGCATGGGCAGAAAAAGGAAAAAGTGGAATCAACAAAAAAGAGGACCTTCTCTGTTACAAACACAGTATCTTGGTAAATTTTAAGGAATTTTTTTTCAGGTATATGTTATTTTTTCCTTATATGGAAGACAATGGCCCTGGGTTACGAAAAAAAAATTGTGTTAATCAAATAGATTGTTATTCTAAGCACTTGTGTATTGGAAATGATATAAAAAAGAGAAAAAAATATATAGAAAAAGATCTTGGTTTTTCTTTATCCATCAATTCTAATAAATTTCACAGTAATTTTTGTAAAGACAGCTACCATGACCAATTTTTTCATGGCACAGTTTCCCTCTAGAAAAATCAGAAATCAGAAATGTGAGGTGTTTTAGAAAATTCCCATGACTGTCCACAGCAGGAAGTGAGAAATGGGATTGATCAATGTTTTTAATCAGACCCTGTCATAGTGTATTGTTGCACTCGTTACAACAAATGTTAGGTAACTATGCTACTAAATGAGGCTTCGCTGCAATTTTATTAGGTCAGCATTATGAAGATTATTCTTTTTGATAACATCACAGACACATAAAGTGATACTTGTGATACCAAGCACAATCTATTTCACCTCAGAAAACAACCATTGTCCAAAAAGGGACAAGTGAAGAGAAACTTGGTTTGACTACTGAGTGATGAGTGAAGCTCAGAGAGGTGTGCAGCTGCTAAAAGCTAATATACTTTATATATTGCAATCGTATTTCAAGAATTACCTAATTCTTAAAGGCACTTATTTATTTCACCTACTTAGGTCAATAAGTAGGAAGTTTAAGCTCAGCATGTTTAACAAGAAAAATAAAGTACAATCACAATCCACATTCTCTTACAAACAATAAATATATAGCTATTTTCTAGTTTATGGTTTATACAAAGAAACACCAAAGATTGGAAGATGCTGCAGAAAATACTTTTTTGAAGACATACAGAATACTAATCATTTCCATGGCAGGATGATAATAATAGCACTCATAAAATATTTAAATACACTAGTATCTACTGTAGAATAACACCCATAAATAGGATTGGCATTAAAGTGATGAAGGAAAATGTAAAACAAAATAATTCACACAAAGAATCTGAAATACTGTATTTGCCTAAAACTGCCACACTACGCAGATCACAATAAATAATTTGTTGTTTAAGCTACAAATCTAATGCCTAAATTACCTATAAACCATTAGCCTGAATAATATCAAGGGAATGCAATTACATATACAAAGTCTTTCATCTCAATTATACTGAACATAAAAACAGTAAGTAGTGAATAACTTTCCATAAAAAAAAATCTTCTACCATTAAAACAGATCAAGATTTTTTATCACTACACATTGGGGCAAAGAAATAACTACAAAATGAAGATTCATCTCATCCAGATTCAGCAGCACTCAGACTTTGAATGTTTAACTCAACGGGTCTGCACGGGAACCCCAGTGATGGAATCAGAAATGGATCTGAATGTCTCCATAAATCATAAACTGGTCAGAATGTCACTGAAGCAAATTTAAGTAGTTTAGAAACCAGCATGTACATGAGAAGAGGAACCAGCTGTCATCTGGCTTCAGGGCTGCACAGGCACACAGCCACTTTCTCATCACACAGCTCTTGTCCTTACTGATAAACCAACTCCTGATTTTAACCACGTTACATCCGACGAGAGCTGTAAAGGAATATTGAGCCACTTTTATTGCACAGATAATGGAAGTAACTTTTTTCCAGAATAATCTCATACGTGCTGCAAATTGAGAGTAAAATAAAAATCAGAAGATCATTCCCTTATTAACGGCAGATCAATCTAGTTTTCCAAATAAATATTTTAGTACAAGCAGTGCCTAACTCCCTTGTAGATAGAAACACTGAGGTCCTCTACACGACTGTGTATTTCTAGAAGGCTCAATAAAACTTTGAAACAAGGAGTTAATGTTGCCTTTAAAAAAAAATTTAACATGATACACTCTTCCTATTTTTACAGTAAAAAAACAAGAATCTTCACCTGCAGATGCTGTAATGCTTTTATTTGTATTAACATGCCCCCAGTGAAGCAGAAGAATTTCTAACCAATAATAAAGAAGGGAATTGTTAATGTATGAATGATGTTAATTAAACAGAGTACGAATGTGCTGCAAAACCTAGTTGCAAGAAAGGATAAGAGTAATCAACATAGTTTCTCTCCATTTCTACTTTTCCTTCAGAAAATAACCTCCCCATTTGCTAACCCACTCTTCTATTTTATGGTTATGACACTTCTATCCAGCAGCTTTGTTGTGCCTGAAACAAAATTCAATAGAAGACAAAAAGCAGTTGTGATACACAAGTCTGCAGTATGAATTTCCCTTAATTATAGCTACAGAAAGACAAGAGGTTGAAATACAAAAGAAAGATTATGAAAGACATAAAAAATTTTTTTCTCCTAATCCCAAAATGATTTTCAGCCTTTCTATTACCTAGCATGCAAGTCTGCCTTGATGGAAACTAATGATTCATGATAAAGCAATGAAGCCAATTTTCAAACTTAAGAAAACTTTAGTGCCAGGTTCTGTTCCCTGAACTCTTTTAATCTTCCCTAGTTATATTCTCCCAGTAAAGCTGCACTGTTAGGCCACAATTTCACAAAGTACTAAAGCATGTGTTAAATGCATTTTTCGATCAATGCTTTATACCATACTCAATCACTCTGACTTCAGAGTGACTCACACCAGAATTTTACCACTTTTCCTTACAATTAACTTTCTGAAAGCGTGACTGCGTCTTAAGTTTTTTCTCATTCCTCCAGCATCATCTCAGGCTCTCCCTATTCGGTCTCCACACACCAAAGGGATTCTAAATGATAACTGAAGCTTTTGCTCACCAGATACCCAGAACTAAATTCTGCTTCAAAGACAGCCAAAAATACTGCATGCTCAGTAACAATAAAATAATAAAACATCTTTGTTTTCTCCTGTAGCTGTTGTCTTACATGAGCACATAAACTATGAACGCTTTTTAAATTTCCAGAAGCATTTGAATACACTTAATTGCTGTTTCCCCAAAGTGTTTTCCTATTTCAGGAAATGTCTCAGACCTTTGGAAGAAAATTCAGTGAAACCATAGAACTGGACAAAAATAAATTCAATTCCATTCATATGTACATTACCTTTTAGTAGTTCAACAGCATATTCTACAGCTTATATTTAATTAAATTATCATCAATTACCTTACTTTCCTTTTTACCTGCATTTTAATGTAGGATTTCTTTCTCCCCATAACTACAGTTCCTGGCTCCAGCCTGCATTTAGTCAGGTAATGTTTTCTCTTTCACAGCCTTTGAAAACAAACAAACAAACAAACACAAAAAACCACAAACCCTCTTTCTAATGTCTGTGCATTACAACCTCTAGACAAGAGTATTCTCAAGTTGAGATATAAAATTTCCTTGAGTTTTTTTCAAGAGCTTTGAATGGTTTTTCTGTTACTGTAGCATTAAATCATGGCTTTGTGGAAAAAAAAAGGTATTAGCTCAAACAATATCTCTGTATGATCATTTGCTTCTAGCAATCATTTGTATTTGATTCATTACATGTAAGAGTGAATTTTGGTACTATACAAAAAGATGTAATGATCAAGAAGAATTGGGGGAAAAAAATCAATCTAAAAATCAAATAAAATGTTTCTCAGAAGAGAAAAAAGTAACTGTGAAGAAAAGCAGTAAAAAAAGAGGATGCTTAGCACTTCACCTTTAAGAAAAAATTGCATCAGTGACAAAACCCCCACACTATACTCTAGAAAGTCATATTACCATTGCTGTGTAGAACAGACAGAAACCCACAAAGAGCACTCAAACTGCAAGACAACACTATTCCTCTACAAGGTATCATTTACTTACCTGACCCAAAAGAAGATGCAGGTCTGAATTCTGCACTCAACTTACTTCAGAAAGGCAGAATTTCATTATACTTTCCTATTAATTTGGTTTCTATACCTTATCACATATTAATCACTGCAAGATTAAAGTCAATTTATCACTGCAGTATCAGCTATAAGTAAATAAACAATGAGAAGACCATCATATGTAATACAGGAGAAACCCTTTTTAATTTACTATTGACTCCTTGTAGAACTCCTTGTATTTTCAGAATTTATTTTAATGAGAAGTTCTTTGAAATAACAGTTTAAAAAGCAATTTTTATTAATTAATATTGTACATTTAAATGAAGTTCGAGGAAACTGAGGACAGAAGCTATAAAGGGTTCAGACTTTAACGAAAAACTCATCCTTACCTAATTCTGATGTCCTAAATACAGCTCTATTTGAATTCATTCCATAACTAATTTGCAGGTCAGTCTACCTGTTTCCTGTCACTTTAAATGCCCACAACCTCACAGCATACAGGCATGAACCTTTGTTATCTGGTGAACTAATTAGCTGTAATTATTAAATTTCCATGCTCTACACTCCAGGAATTTAAAAAACAATCCTTGCAGTCCTTTTGTGTAACACAACATTTTCCAAAGAGCAGAGAAGAGGCACAAGAAGTATAATTTCAGTTTTGAAGATACTTCTGAAATTTTTGTGACGCTTAGTTAAGAGCTGCTTACATGTATGTGCATATATATGGAATACAATTAAATAACACTAAAGCAGCATGGTTTGTGGGGTTTTTTTCCTTAAGGGCTCATTCTAGTGGCTTGCATTTCTTAAGATACTACTATTTTTTAGTGCTTAGCAGAGATGGTGACTATATATTCTGAAAGGTAGATAACTGACCCAGCTACTGATGTTTCTGTCTCCGTTTTCCCTAAATATGCTTTCCATTGCTGGCACTGCCAGTAGAACTCTGCACCTACAACATTCCTGCTTGACACTGTCCTGAGCCATTACAAAGATGGTGTTCTATCTTTGGTTATCAGCACCAGCATCCCCACATAAAGGACAAACCTGGCTATCATTCTCATGAGCACATCAAAGCTGTCCTCTCGCTCCCTCGCTACATCAGCACAGAACAGTAGGAAAGCCCTGAGAGAAAGCTGGCAGTGGATACTGTCCCACTTGTCTGAAGTTCAGCTCGCAGAAAGAGCCACAGGCAGTGTAGGGAACTCGGTGAATTTGTGCTGACCATTTCACTTCAGCACAGATATTTGAAAATTGCAATAGCCTAAGATTTCTGATGTTTATTTCCATTAACTGTATACATGAAAAAAGTAATGCTAAGCAAAGCCTCCCTCACTTTCTGAAGGCATCAGGAAGACAAAAGTTCCTACAATCTATTGGTTGTAGAGTTGGTTGTAATTTTGTCCCCATCATGACACTGAATTTTAAGTTTCCTTGATCTGTGTGTGTCTTTGGCCTACAAGCTTCAAGCACAAAAAAGTACAAGGGCTTTAACTGTCACACTGTTAAATATATCTTATATATAAAAGCCATTTGTGTCCCATGCTTGGGAAAATAAGGAAGCCTAATAATTTTTTGGAGCAGATGCCGCTGATCAGGCAAACAGTAAAAGAAATCACACATAAGATCTTACATGCCTGGGAAAAAACCAAGAGGTAGACACTTAGAGGAATCTAGAAATACTAAAACAGGTATGTCTCTGTCTAGACAGCGTATTACAACTTGTATCTAGGGGTCTACTTATCACTGAAACAAAACAACAATACTTCCCGAAACACTGATACAAGAACAAAATTAGTAAAGAGAAATATCCAGTAATTCAGAATAATGTCATGGCAAAATCAATAAGGTAGTAATAGGTCCAGGAATATATGTCCATCTATGTGACCAGGTAAAATCCTACCAAATACCTTTCAAAATATACATAATTTAAAGTTAAATTTCTGTGAGCAATTTCTTTCTCTGGGGAATGATGACACTGATGGGGGAAAAAAAGCATGCAAATTTTCTACCAAATTCTGAAAGAAAAAGAAAATTTAGAAAATAAAACATTTCAGGCTAAAACAATATTTTATTCAAATAAGTACCTTTGTTCAAACTGTGACTTTTATTATTATTGTCCATTGTCACTCAACCTTCACTTTAGCTAAAGCTTCTCATACAATTTAAAAAACTCATACCAATGCATGTATTTCTCAGGATCAAAATGTTATGACTCAAAATTTTATCTGCTCCTACTGGAAACTTAGTAGATGTGAGTGAAAAAGTGATTTTTTAATTGCTCATTGTCATCTGGGATAATTCAAATACTCCCCCACCAAAACTGCATTCAGCTGACTGGCTTTACTGACTTCAAGGACCTTTGGCAAGAGTCTGGGTTGCTCCTGTATGCAGTAAGAGACCCCAGCAAGGAGGCTGCACTGTGTGTCTTGCAGAGTGATACATATGTCCAGAAATTTCGAAGTATTGCATAAACATCCATAAATACAACCTCATTATGACACTGTATCAGAAATTCAGTGTTTTCGCATTTGTAAACTGAGGTATTGCGAAGGCCTATTCCCTTGATGCCATTGAGATTTCTGTTGCACAAAGACTCAAAACTCTAGTCATGTCTCCTCAGCTACGAAAATGGAACTGATCCTGCAATTAGTTCTAAAATGACAAAGAACATGTAAGAAAACTTGGGTGTGGAAAATCGTGCCTAGGCTTCAGCAGTGCAAGTAAATTTAAGTGCCTGATGTGCACAGAGACAGCAGCTGAGCTGCAGGGCAGACACTGGCATGGTAAGGTCGTGCTGGTTTAGGTACAATTCAGTGAATACATGTGAACTTCAGCATCCCCCTGTCATCTCACTCCTTCTGCATCCCTGGAGTATTGCTTTGTGCCAGTAGTTGGGGAAGCTGACCTTAAAAGAAAGTGTGCGCTGAGGCTGTCACGTGGATTAGCCATAGGGACAGAAATCCTTTTCTGACACATCTGAAATAAAGCTCTTGCTGCTCTTGCACAACATTTCATAAAGAATGCAGGACACAGCTCTCCTAGCAGATCACCAGTCTATCTTTGCACTAACTTTGACCTCTTTATCAAATCCCCTCTTGTACTTCAGCATGTTCTGTCCCCTACACACCCCCTCCCACTGCAACAGCAAGTTCAACAACTGTCATGGTGTCTGCTTCCTCTTACCCCACATCCCTCTGATCATGAAGTCATGCTTAAAATCAAGTTGATGAGATTCTAATCACACTGAAAACAAGAAAGGAAAAAGTTACAAAGCCATTCTTTTCACTAAAGGAGCAACAATTAACTACTTTTGCGAATACAAAGATTTTTCTGTTTATAAAGGAAAAAACAAAGCACAGTGGTACATTTTCATTTGTACACTTCTGTACTACCAAGTCAGCCCATTTGAAGTTACCCAACTTTCCATCCCTTTCCCCATACACAATCAAACAAATTCTTGCTATAATAGTAAATATTACAAAGTAATTTATTCTCAGTTGGTAAATTATGAATTAAGATTCAGCCTAAGGCACATTTCTCATAGCAAAAATGCAACCTCTGGAAAACAGGGCATTTATAATATCCAGATTCTCAGGTAGAACAGCATAAATGATGATGCTATAATAATTTCAAAAATAATTCTTTTTATTAATTGGATCTTAAAATTTCAAACTCAAGGAAGATGTATGAGTCATATACACATGCAAAAGTATTGAGACACTTTTTATCTGCCATCCTGCCATGCTTCTGACAAATTGCAGAAAGAAGGTATTAACTTTCTTTAATCAGATTGAAATTACATAAAAGTAACCCCATGTTACCTGGCTCCTTCCTCCTGTCACCAAGGTTTATATTATCCTCCCACGTTCTCAAGAGAACTAAATTTTCTATGAAGATTAATGCTACACTCACTTCACTGCACATTAATGTAGAAGACATTATTACTCTGAGCTCCAGGAATTCCCACTGGCAAATGATATTAAATCCATGCATTGTCTTTTCAGGTATCCTGACATGTTGGCCTTAGACCTGCTGTAAATTCAGCTATGTCTAACACCAGGACTTCAACCAGAACGTCGATTAAAGTATGCACTCACTTCAAAAAAAAAAAAAAAGATTGGAAATACATACCAATGCAAAACTACAATTGTTTCTTCCCATGCTACAACATTGGTTTCTATGGGAACACCAGAGAAGCTGCCTAATTTCACTTTGAAATAGTAATATTTCTACAGAATTTTAAGACCTTCATATCTTGACATATTAATTATATTCTTTAATGTAATGTATTCATCTGTACACGTGTCTTCCAAAGCACTAATAATCTTACAGATTTACTTCTACTTTTTTAAGGGAAATAGCCTTGAAACTGCTCTAAGGAAAATTTATGGGACAAGAAAAACATGTTGTTTATATATTCCCTATGTCTTCTTGCCCAAATAAATACGGTAACACAGACAAATTTCAATGTTCTATGGTGTCATCACTCTTTAGAATTAACCGAATACAGTGTGAGTCTTGACAAATTTCAATGTTCTATGGTGTCATCACTCTTTAGAATTAAGCGAATACAGTGTGTGCAGAGACTCAACAGGTCCTCTCTAACTGCAGATTTACTTCAGAACTTATAAAACTTAACTTCCCTTTCAAGCCCTACAAGATTTTGGGTTAGGAAGGGAAAGTCAGCACAAGTTGGCAAGATCTGAAAACTGTACAGATGCTTTCCTTCTTGGATGCATCCCTAACTGGTATTGTAGTAATTATATACACAGATGAAAACCGTATGTATCAATTTTGGGGCACAAGTTACGAGAACAACGGAGAAAGCAGAGTGACACGTGGGGAGGTGGGAAGAGCCTCGCGCCCGTCCCGATCGTGGCCTGGCGGAGCCGCTGCGGGCGCTGCCGCGTGAACGCGCTCGGACACACTCGGACACACCGTAGTGGGTGGGTACCCACAGCCACTCACACACAGAGCCTGACAGCTCCTGCAGCGTCGCCGGGGACGAAGAGGTGGGAGGGGGCCTTAGTACGGAGTTCCGAGGGGTTTATTGAGGTCCCCGCTCAAAAGGACCCAGGAGCAAAGAACACAGAACACTGAGACCTCCGGGGTTTTATCCGGATCGGCACCGAGGGAGGGGCAGAACATCAGAGCCTATCCTTTGGGGGCCAGGGGGTGGAGAGGGCGTGGGATAACAGGACAGCGACCACTGGGAAAGGTGAGGGGTGGAACAAGGGACCCGGGAACCAGTGGGGTATCAAGGAAAGGAGAACTGTCTAGAACATGAACTTAAAAGGGGTAAAAGGGCACGCCTTAGACCTCTGAGCCCGCCCACGAGCGGATCTGCACTGTTTTGGGGTGCTGTGGGTCCTTGGTCATTCCTGCAGTGGATTCAACCTCTGCAATAGGAGTGTGTTCATGAAGACTGCCGATAAATCTTTAAAATTCTTGGAAAGCAGGATCTTACTCAGCAGCCCATCACCCAGCAAAATGTCTGGTGTGAAGAAGCCTAGTGAACATGCATGGCCTAGACCCTGTGCATAGCTTACGTATGTTAACAATAATGCCAGCGAAAATGGCACATAGAGGTAGTTTTACGTTTAGAAGACAACAGTATCTGAAACTGAAATTGCACTTTGAGCTGAAAAATCATTTTTCCATCATTAGACCCCAATTCAGAAAGATACTGAAATACGAAGGTAATTTTCCACGTTAAAAACTCGCTTTCAAATAATTGGCTTTTCAAGTTACTAGACAAGATTGCATTCCCTAAAATGAGGCAATGAAACTATTTCTTGTGTCTCCACCTGTCAATATGACACTTGTTTGGCTTTCTGTAACAATCAACTGTTTACGGGCTACTTATCTTACCTAGCAGTAGCAAACCAAAACAACCATGAATACACATTTTCAAAATTAGACCAGCATCTTCGAAGTACTTTAAGGCTACAGATTTGATTTTAAATGTTATTACTGAATTTCTTGGAATACTTATTTGTACAATTTTTCACAATTCATGTCTGTTGTACAAGATTCTTCAGAAATTGCTGGTATATAAAAAACCACTTCTCCTTCTGTTTTTTATAAAGAAAATCCACTGTAAATCCACTTGTAGATTCTTGTGAAACAAATACAATGGATAACATGTTTCAGGGATAGCACTGATGTCTCCTCCAAACTCTGCCATTTCCCAAAAAGTAATTGTACCCTATGGCTAAAATATAACTACTCCCTAGTCCTTCTTGAATAACTTGCATATCAGAAACAATATTTTGTTAAGTAATGGCTTACACGCCTGGACAAGTCGCAGTACTCAGCTAATGCTAATTGCATTTGCAGCTGATTGAGAGTGTGCCCTGTGGCAGTTCTTTCAGATCAGCAGCCAGCCCCAGCCTGACACTCCAGAGCAACATCTGTGTGACTGTGCTCTAATTACTCATCCTCCCTGTTCACACGACTATGGGACTTTATGACTTGCTAATCTATGGACCTCTGCCAGACACCAGATACTACATCTTCTGTTGCATTTAAGACCAATATACAGTATTTCCAAAGAAACCTTCTGCCAGTTCCCACTGTGGCTACAAATAGCTGCAACAGCTGGCCCCAGAAGATACATTCTTAATGTGCATCTTTTAATGGAAGAGGCTCAGACCTGAATCTCCATAGAAGCTACCTGGTTTAAGGCTCTACCTGGTACAAGGAGGATTCCTGAGAGAACGGCCTGCAGAACAAGAGCCTAAATTAGTCTTGGAGAATTTCTACAAAAGAGGGACAAAGCCCATTTTAATAGAGCAAGACTATCCCTATTCTCTGGATAAACAACCCCCACCTCTTCGTGTCACTCACTATGTGAAGATTCTCCCTGGATTTTACTGCTGTTTCTTTCAGTTTCCTGTTGCATAGATGAACACTGAATTTTCCTAAAAACCAACCCAAAGAGCTAAAGGTCTATCGTTTCAGGACAAAAGGGAGTGGCCCTCCCCGTCTGTTGTTTTGTAGAGAAAGAGCACACACAGACTTTCAGCTGTCTGATCAAAGTGTATCTATTGATTAAATTACAATGGAAACAAAATGTCGTGTCTAGATTTTGGAACTACAGGAAAGTACATGGCAGCTTATATGCATAGCCTCTTTATGTCTCAAAAATAGCTTTCTCCTTCATGAACAGTGCCACTGATTGATGCTATTCAGGCAAATGTCTAAGAACATTTTGTTCAGTAATTATTGTAGGCTTGAGCACACAGACTATAGAAGAAAAATCTATTTTAAGCCCAAAACTCAGTCTGCCCTTCACTGCAGGCAGGGCTGTGACTAACAGAGATGTCATGCTTATTATCTTTACCAGATGCGGAAGCTCAAAACAAACCATTGAGCTCTTTAAAGACACAAAGCATGGGATAGCATCCAACAGTCATAGCAACGGATTACTGGCTCCAGGCAAACTAGCTAACTACAAATTGAAGTGGGAAAAAAGAGTGAGCGTAAGATATACAGTAATTATTCACAGCAAACAACAGCCAAATTCTTGATGGTCTTTGAGCTGTCATGGAGGAATACACCAAAGGCTATCATGTCTTGATGACTAACGGATGAAAAACTGATTGTTATTAAAAATTAGACAAAAAAACATTCAATAAGCAAGTACTGCAGCCTGGGTCAAAACTTTTTATAGCTATAAAACATATTTCTATAAAAGCACTTCCATGCCAGTGATGCTATGTACCTCCTTCCCTCAAGCATGCCTGCTGCACTTCTGTGATCTTAGCAAATTTCTAATTCTTCTGGCCAAAGAACAGTTTCCCTAAAGCCACATAATTTCCTAGAGTGCTATCGCTGTTGGGTAGAAAGAGAGATTTATTCTTCATTTTCAATTGCACAAAATTGTCCTCTTACCATTTTGCTGTCTGCATCTCCATATATCTTGTGTTCTTTTATTTGTTGTAGATCAATTTTCACTGGAATTACACAAGGTAAATTAGAATAAGAAAATGAACAGGGCTCAGGATTTGGGCAAAGAGTTTTATAGTTTTTTCAGTTTTGCCTTATTTATAAATCCATTTGTTTGTTTCTGCTATTCTTATTTCTCTTTTTGAGTATTGTATCTCACAAAGGATTCTTCTGGGTTTACTGATACAATGCTTTACTCACAATTGTGTGGCATTCTGAAGAAGAAACAGACCTATGTTTCGAATGAGGTTAGATTTCTGTTTCTACATTTTTCTCAAAATCCAAAAGTTATATAGGTAGGAGTTAGAAGTGCTATTATCCATCAGTCTCAGGCTTTTGGATATACTGAAAAAACAAGCATTTGCTTTAATAACATAATATTTATGTATTCTAATAAAAATTAACACCGAGAGGTCAGTAGTACTTTATCACTGAGACCAACAGTTTCATTCAAAAGTAAACTAATGTTAAAATACACTGGATATAATCCAGCACCTGCCTTGAAAGGTTTGTATAATCCTTTGAAAGGATCAGTACAGAAAGCTGGAGTTCAAAAGGGCTCTTATAGTGGTCCCAAGTCCATACCTAATTGCAACGACCAGAGCCTGGTCATGAAAAAGCAACCTCTTCCATCCTGAGACAGCCAAAGACATCATGAGAGGCTGTCAGGAGTATGAATATGTTTCAGCAAATCAATGGATAAATGGAAATTTGATTTCAGCATCTTTATCAGACCACAAAATTGTTACCAGTTGTGGCTGAAAATCAAGAACAACTTTGAGAAAGTAAGCAAAAGTCTGCTTACATTTTATGGGCATCAGATTGTTGCTGTTCTTGAACAAACACATTATCACAGCAGTTAAACCTTGGTCTATTTCAGTCAAACAGAAATATTGCAGCCTCTTTCTCTGCACCTGCCGTATTTTTCAACCTCCTCTGTTAGACTGCTATAATTCATTGTTGCAAATGTGGAATTAAAGCAACACCTCTGAATCCAATTAGAAAAGTGGAATACAGTCAATCTAAGTTTTAACAAATAAATATAACTGAGTAGAACACACTGCTATTCCATAAGAGCCTACTTTGTATCTGGATGCATTTTCAGTGCCCATTCATTATATCTAAAAACATCAGCCTCTTTCATCTCTAAAGATGAAGTAACTGTGCTGGTCAAAGTGCTAAGTTTCATGTAGACTTCTTGCGAAACTATAAACTATGAAAGGAATAGAATCATCAGTATGAAAAGCCTTCGTGTTAAGCGGTCTGCCAGCAGATACAAAGGGTCATCTTTAAGGCACAATCCAGTATCTGCCTTTGCAGAGGGTGTCAGAAAAAAACTCATGAAAGAGAAACAGCTAGGTCTAATATAAAGAATATGCTTCTTTCATCTGTGATTTTAAACCTGAGTTAGCTTCCTGAACGCACTAAGATTTAAAAAATAGCACTTTACAGGTAGGTATTCAGAATCTCTAAAAAAGAGGGCATAGACTAAAATCAATTCTCCATGGAATCATTTCATTTTAAAGTATTCTACAAAAATACAAAGAGTTCAGCAACGTACTAGGTATGAAAAATGAGCAACTCATTTTTCATGAAAGTGTCTTAAAAATAAAGCACAGAAGCTCTTTATGAATTATCTCCCTTTGAAAAGACTTGAAAGACCAGACTGCAGATTGTTGACATGAAGATGTCAGATAAAAAGAAAAACTATCCAATCCATTTTATTACACATTGGGTATATTTTCATTGGACTAGACTATGCACTCTCATGAATCACAATTCTAAGATGCCAGGAAAATAGACAGTTTTAAGACTTATTTAAGGGATATTAGTGTTGACCATTATGCCACTTAGAAAATAGGGCATAATTTTAAAATTACTAAGTGAAAGTTATAAAAGATAGTCATTAGATATTCATTAAACTATGATCATTTACATTTTAATGGTCTATAATAGTTTTAAGATTGTTACGAAAACCTTTTGCATGCCTTTTTACGCTGTAAAGGCTAAATCCCTGCAGAATTATTAGGACTTGACAGCTCTACATAAAGTTGAAATAATGAGGTTTGGCATCTGAGAGCTCCTTAATCCTCTTCCATCAATACTGCTGCAATAATTGCAAATGTCAGGCTAAAATGACTGTGAGCCTCAGACATCTGTCACTAACAATTACACAAAAAAATTGGTCTGATTATTACAGTGTATGTTCTATCACAGAACCACAGTACTGAAAGAATAATTAATATAGCATGTGCAGTTTGTTTCAATATAAAGAAAAAAAAAATTAAAAAAACAAACAAAAAAGAACAGCAACAACCAGAAAAAGCAGCACACACACAAAAATCCCACCCACTTGGGTCTTTCAAGGAAGCCCGACTCACTATCAGAAGAAAATTTTTGTCCTCCACAGGATGGGACAAACTGTAGTTTCCAATTCATCTGTGCATATGAAGAATGACAATGATACTGTCACTGAAAATTACAGTTGCACCAGATCTATGTTAAGTAACAGAAACCAACAGTATTCAGATATACATGTGCTACCCCTTCAGAGCAGTGTCATGTGATATTTGCAATTTTAATCAAGAAATTTTTTTGCCTTGCTCTTCCTTGAGATAATCTACCTTTTCTGACCTGTTGAACACTCACAGATCACTGTATACTGATGAAATAGTATTATGTAACTTCTTCCCTTTTCCACAGACACTCCTCAGCATTTTTGTTCTTCCTTACAGGTTATGGTGACTGCAAGTTGTTGAAGGATTATGCACATTTAGCTCAGTCTGATTACATTGTGATAGAAAGATTGCTTAACAGGGAATATGTAAGTACTTCAGTCAGCTTTGTGAATCAGGATGATTTCAGTTAGTTCTTATAACCCTGTTGCCTCATACAGCTTTCACAATATTACCTTCTCAGAGCTAAAAGCTTTTGCTACTTTTGGTTATTTGGTAAATAAATGCGGTTTTTTGGTTTGGTTTGGTTTGGTTTTTTTGGGTTTTTTTGTTGTTGTTGTTGTTGTTTTTTGTTTGGTTGGGGTTTTTTTTGTTGTTCATTCTACAGTACAAATGAAAGGGCTTGCACTAACTACCATATATTCAAATTTTTGCTTGGAATTAGTGCTGTTCTTAAATAATTACAGTTGCTGTAGAACCATTAAAAAACTTTCTATCTTACAAAAAGAAAATCCTTTCATTAATTGCCTCTCTCTTCTTCCTATGCATTTGAGTATGAAGGCTGAGGCACTGGCAGTCTACCAGACTTCTCAATGGATAATTTCCTCTAAATGATGGACTAAGACTATTTTTACTTCTGTATTTTTAGATGCTCTGCCAGTTTGCTTTTCATTACTGATATGAGGAAGTCATTTATTACATTGTTATGGGATAGTCAGCTTCTTCTCTTTCTCTAACTTCCTCTCAAGTTATAGATATACATATATATATACATATATAGATATATATATATACATATATACATATATATCTGTTTACTCATTGAAGTAATTAACCAAACTCATCCTGATATCAGAACTAGGAAACTCACCATTACTTGCTCATGCAATTTGAAGTGAAATATTTGAAGGGAAATCCAGTGTTCTAACACTGAGACTTTAGAGTTGTCAGTCAAATAAGGAAGGAGTAACTGTAACAGTCTTTGGAATCTCCCTTAGTAATTTCAGACTATCTTCGTAAACACCTCCACCAACTAACATTTTTCCTACCTGTGTTCTAAATCTAGAGAAAAATGCTAATAGAGCAAGCTGCATCTTACCCTCAGTCAGAAGTGAAATGTTATGCCCTAAAATTGTATAACAAGCTAAATTGTCTGTTAACTTCCATACAAGCTAACTCCAGCTTTTCTTCCACATTCCCTCTCATGATTGCAAGGATTTCCCTATAAATACTGTAAAGATACTCCCCTTCCCCTGCCCTTTAAGTCCTTTATGAAAACTTGGCCTTTCTGTGAAGTCTACAAAACCCTCGATGCTGATATGCCAGGAAGTAATCTGTCTTCCTAACTGGCACTATTTATTGGGTTTCTTTACTCTTCTATTTGTCATACCTACACACCATCTTATGTCTCAGACTTAATTCCTAAGCACCTGGGGCAAGGATCATTTATTAACTCTATTTGTACAACATCAAGTGCAACAGGGTTATGATTTATGCCAGACTTGACAAATTAAATAAATAGCCTGTCTTTCCCCTGAGAGTCTCAAACAGTGGTTTTCAGAACATTCGTAAAACAAGTACTGGAACTGAATAAAATGACTTGGATGGTGAGCTCAAACAATAAATTCCATGGACATTCCTCTCAAACTTAGGAATGCTTTTCAACTTTGCTGATTCTCCTAAAAATCTTTTATTTCAAGGAACCTTTCAACATTTTTCTTCCCAAACACAAAAACCTAAATAAAGTGAACATAAGTGTAGGTGCATGAATGGAATACTACAAATGACAGACTTACAGACAGAGGTATCTATCAATTACAAGACACAAAAGCAGTATTTGTTCATTATTCTCTGGTTCTCTGGCAAGCACTTGATCAAACCTTAAGGATTCCCTTTCACCAGAAATTAACACATATGGACACAGGTTGGGCTTTTACATTCATAAATATTTCCTAAGGGGCTTATCTATCTATGGGTTCACGTGACTTACCTGTTTTATAAGGACTACATGGTTATCTGTATGCAACTCAGGTATAATTTGGCATTCCAGATTTCTGAATGTGTATTATTCCTTCTGACTCTTGAGAATAATATAAAAGAAATTTTTTAGAAATGGTTTTGATAAAAAACTGTTGCACTCTGTTCACTGATAAGAGTCAAGCAGATTCAGTCAGAAGCATTAGCCTTCTATTTTGTCACTCAAAGGCTTTGAAATCAACTCAATATTTAACAGTTACAGCTTGCTGAATTTGGTAAATATATGTGTGTGTGTATAAGTTCTTGCCTCTATTTCATGACAGGTGACAGAGAAAAGACAATGTCCTTTCAATCTTTTCCTCCAACCCAGCTTAGCTAGTGAAAAGATTCTGCTGAAGAATAAAAACTGATGGTTTTAAAAGAAAGTGAGAATAAAAGTGGGGGAAAGAGAAAACAAAAATAAACTGTCACAGGTGGTGAGGTCAATGCAATCTGGCCTGTCCTAATCACCACACCAGGACAATACGTAGATTTTGTGTGACTTAGTACAGATCAAATTGGACTTGAAAAACTGTAATACTACCATTAATCTCTGATAGTCATTTCAGTGCATTGCATGGTCCCACATATCCTGTAACTTAGTAGCAGAATGCAGTTTGGTTTTTTTTTTTCATTATGAAGGACAGTTTTTAAAGGTGAAAATTTTCTCAACTCAGAGACCAATATAACATTTTTATTCATGCAAGTAGACCTGCTGGTCTAAGGAAAGGCTAGAGTTACAGTTCTCACGTATGCTTACAGAAAGCTTTTCAAGGATTCAGAGTTTCCCAGGTTTTTCTCCAATAAATATGGAAACAGAATGCATGCTCCTAAAATTTAAGCCTGCATACTATATTGGAGAAAAATCAACTGTGGTTGTAAAAGGTTGCAAGAGAAAGGATTTTCACACCATGCATATGACAAGTTGTTACTATTTCAGTACAGGTGCACTTAGTCTGATCTGTAATCACACTCAAATTATACATGGCAATTCTGACCTCGGAAAAACTACTGAAAGAATGAAGAAAAAAGCAATCTGTTCCTATAAACTGTCAAGTTTTCTGAAATCTGACCCTAGGGAAATAGATTTCCAAAACTAAAACTGTGCCCAGACCTACTATTTTTGATCATTCACTCAGATTTGGATTAAGTTTTCCCCTCTTTCACTGGCCATACTTGTGCACTTGTGCTATTGAAACTGAAGAGCATATGATTAACAAAGGACAAAGCAAATGCAGAATGGTAAGAATGTAATATTACATTTCCTCAGGAAGATGGAAACATAAAAGATGGGTAATGGCAGAAAGAACAATAAATAGAATCCCTTTGTAACAGGTTTCCTTTCCTAATTGGGTAGAAATCCAGTTGATAAAACTGGATACAAATTAAATAAAGATATACTATTACAACTTATATTACAATATTCTAGTTAATTTTGACTTAAAGCTATTCTCAGAAGGAACGAGTTTTCTGCAAGGTAAACAGACCAAGGGAAGAAAAGAATGAATTCCAACATGTACAGAAAACATGCTTTAAAACCATGTGTCAGGAGAAAAGCATTGTTACTTGGAAGAAAGGAAAGCACAAAGAAAGTGTTTTTCATATCAAAGGCAGTGTTTGGCAGGAGAACGGGCATTGGTTTCCTGAAAGAAAGAATTCTTCTCAACACAGTCTGACATGAATGCCCTGGGACACAGAAAGAACCAAGTCAAAAGTACTGACATGACAATGGCTCATGGTCTTGAATCTTTGTTACCTGTGTTTCATACAACTTAAGAGACACAGCTTCTCCCAAAACAAAAATTCTGGGAATTTAAGAATAAATCTGTCACATTCTGCTCTTTTTTAAAATTGCAGGCTTTAGTCATCTTATGCTTGTTTTTCTGGTTTTACTTCTGGAATAGCAACTAATGATATATCTTGACAGATAGAAAAGATTGCCAAGGGGGAAGATCCTCCTGGCCTATGGCAAATGGAAATTATTACAGAGAGATCTAGACTGCAGGATGTCACAGCAGCTGGAATACACAGTGGCAGAGAGGAAGCCCACTGGCTGTGGGACACCAGATAGAGCATGTAGTATTATATAGCTTGATCATGAGTACCATTATACAACCATATGCTGTGCTTCTCCAGCAAATTATCCATAATCATACCTCACAGACATCCATGTATTTAATTTATATGCTTGTAATTCAGCTGAACAGTGGCTCTCCTGTCTAGACATGTGAATCATTGTCATAGTCTTTAGTCAAATTACCACTGTTGGGCATGAGTTACTTTACTGTGGGATCACAATTATTACATGATGAAGTAGCAATGGCATTTTGCAATTGCTTCATGTCGATTTCTCACTTGCTGCTCATCTCTGTGTACCTGGATGACTTAAGTCATCCAACCACTTTAAAATCTTACCACGGTCACAAGAAATTATAGTCAATGGATATCATACAGCACAGCCGGATATTTAATAGGCTTTTTCTAACTAAGGTCTTTGGAATTTTAATTTGCACAGATTAATGCTAGAAACCGCATATGACCAGTTATTAGACCAAACAAGGTTGATCAGGGCTTTATCCTGTCTGATCTTGAAAATCTCCAAGTATGGAGACAGTAGAGTTTCTCTGAGCAAACTGCTTCATTGCTGAACTGTCCTCATGGTGAAAATTGTTTCCATAAATCCACTCAAGAAAATGCCCCTCCTGAAAAAGTAATGCATTAATAAGATCCAGATACATTTTATAAACCCTAAAAGGTTCCATTAACAGTTTATATTTAATGGAGGGCTAAGCATGAAACCTAAATTATCAGAGTGACTCTCCAAAAGCAGAAGAGAAACACTGTATAGCATCCACAAAATTTGCATTACAGTTAACTGAAATACACAGAAATTTATGTTTTTAATCACTCCTATATCCCAGCAATGAAGACTATATATGAATATATACTAAGATGCAGTTAGCAAAAATCAATATGCAGTGAACAGCAACAGAAGTGAAAATAGGTCAATATATTCACATCACATGGCTTATCATAGTGCTTGTTTTCGACTGAGTTAAATACTGCATGTGACACAGCTATACCCCATTATACATTACAGACACTGTAGGTTACAGTGCTAAGCTTGGTCCCTTCCATAATGATGAAATTACTTGCTTTTGTTCTTCAGATTTATGTCATGCAGACTGAACTGTGCAAAATGACAGCCTTGCAGTGAATCAGTAATAAGCACTGCTTTGTTTCATTGTCCAAACACAAGAAAGAACATTTGTCTGAAGAACTGCATTTGCATTTAAATACTTCTTCTTTATAAAAGCACCTTCTACAAGTATTAATTAGGCTACAGTATTAAAATACTGTCAAGAATGTGCTTAGTTTAGTAATAGAATTTCATAAAAACTCATTTAATGCAAAAACAGTACAGTGCAAGATTATGACTGTTTTACATTACTGAACACCATTCATATAAAAACAACATGTTTATATAGCTCTCAAATTTCCTTCATAGAAGAGTATCACAGAAATCTGTGGAGTATTAAGCAGTTATGCATTGCCTTCATAGATGGCATGTGCTACACAGGTTATCAGTTTGATATCAATTTACCTGACTGCCAGGAGTTAAATCAAGCAAGGCTGCTAAGGTGAAAAACAACAGAAAAGAGCACAATAGAAGAAATAAGATATTCAGGCTGCTTCAAAGTGGTAAAAAATAGCACTGGCTTGGGGTGTTTAGCAGGCAGGAGCTAGGGGTCTGGCCCCACCCAGTCGACTGGATAGTTTGTCATTTTCTGGCTGATAGCCTATAAAGGAAGGAAATCCCAAACCTTAAAATGTTGGCCAAGGAAAGCAAGAAAAGTGGAATAGTTATCAGGACCTTACAGCTTAAAACCATGTGAAAGAAACAGATGGACTGTTACTGTGGTACCAAATGTATGAGAGAGAGGTAAAAAGAAGCCTGGTTTGCATACTAAGTAGCTAGACTTGAAGCCATTCGTTTCCAGAGTTAACCATCCAGGCACTTTAAAATGGAGACTTTCCTTGGAAAATACAATCCCGGGCTGTCAATTATCTAAGTCATCTCATGTTCCTGATTTTCCTCCTAGCTCTACGGCTACACGTTGCCTTTCCACTGCCAGAATTCTCATCCTCCTTTAATATGAGAAGGCTGACCCACCCTTCTCTCTCTCTCTCTCTTCTCTGTCTCAAAGCAAACAGAGCTTGTTCTTCTTTCAAACACAGTACAGTTTGAAGAAACTGAGATGGGTTTTGAAGACAATTCTGTCATGTTCATCTGTGAACATCTCTACACTGCTATTTAGGAACCTACTACCAAACTTTTCATGATAAAGATTTGTTTTCTCTTACAATGTAACAAGTACAGGCTCAGAATTTTAACTTATTTCAGTATCCTCTTACAATTCTATGCTCCCTCCATTTTATTCTTCCCAGTATCACCCAGTACCCCTTCCATTTTCTCAGAGTAGAAACATCATATTCCAGTTCTTTATTTTTTTTATGCACTTGAAGCAAAATTTCTTACACAGAAGAAGCATTTGCTATAAAATATGCAAATTCCATTGAGCCAAGAAGGATGGACTACATTTTCTCATTACCTAAACAGTAAAAAGCATTAATACGAAATTAAAAAAAAAAAAATGGGAAAAAATAGGGTGCTACTACATTCCAGCTTTAGAGAAAACATTATTCAAAAGACAGGGATGTAAATGGTCTCAGAAGTGTGTAGCCTGTGAGAAAATGAGGAACAAGTGAAGGACACACATGAAAATTCTACAGAAATACCTGTTATTCCAAAGATGCTCACTGCAAAGTCTTTTAAGCAGACTAATTTAGAGTTTCAAAAATAGCTTCTTCATGAAATCAGCATAATGGATTCCTCATTTTGGAATCATAACACCATACCTGCTCCTCTTACATCTCACCAAGGAAAGCACTGCATGCTCAGTAAAAAGAGGCATGGGACCATGGGTGACCTGGCAGTGACAGCAGAGCACCATTTTGTATTGTTTCTAACAGAAAAGACTGCTCAGACTGTAAAGCTCCGTCATGATGCTGAACACATGGAATACAAACAAGAAAAAGTTTTAAAGCTTTGTTCTTAAAAAATAAAAAGAAAAAAAAAAACCAACTGTGCTTCCTCTCTCCCACCAGGCTGTTTATCATGTATTGAATAAAATATTTATTTCATATATGAATACAACTATTTTAAAGCATCTTCCATTCCATCATCTGAAGACTGTCATGAAGATCCCAAATGTCTTTTTAATGATTGACTAGACAGGGGGTACTGTATAACTGAGGGGTGAAAAGGGTGTTGCAAACAAGCTGTACTGTCTTTTCATGATTAAACTTGAATATTAGATCCAACAGTTAGTACTTAAAGCTCTACATATTATAGCACCAACTTATTAATAGAGTGGGAATTAAAAAATGTTTACAAACCATTTCACTGCTATG
Organism: Dicrurus megarhynchus; assembly: GCA_013399195.1. Classification (NCBI taxonomy): domain Eukaryota; kingdom Metazoa; phylum Chordata; class Aves; order Passeriformes; family Dicruridae; genus Dicrurus; species Dicrurus megarhynchus. The sequence continues at coordinate 570,591 of VXAD01004603.1, read as the reverse complement.
AAATGCTCTGCAACATACATATGGACTTACCAAGGAGCCAGTCTCAGTCTGGGAAAAAAAAAAATTGAATCCAGGAAAAATTACTAGGTACTACATTGTTAGTCTCTGGGCAGTCTCATGCCTGTCTAGTATATTTATAATGTTCAATTCTTCCTAACGATACATTCCTGTTGATTACAGATATGAAGCAGAGGAAGTGCGAAATGGAGTGGAGCTGATCTTTCCCACTGAGCTGAGTAAATAATTACACTGTCCTTGTGATACCAGTGGAGCTAATGGAGCAGAAAAGAGGCCAATTCTTTGCTCCTGAAACTTGGTACATCATCTGAGCAATGAAGGTTAACTCATCTGACATTCTGTTACCTTTTGAAATACCCAGAGACTAATATGAAAAGGGCAAAGAATGGGTTTATGTAGGACAAAAATTAAATTACTTCCCTTGACTTACCAGCCAGTCTAGACAATGGTTCACAATAAGCTGCCCATCTTCCACCTCTAATTCCTGCACAGGACAGTATATCATCTCCTTTGCTACTCCTCTGCCTTTCAGAAGTAGGAAAGAAGGTGGATATATAATGACATAAAGATGATAAAATGCCTGTCCTCCTAGCTTGGTCTGATGCCTGTCTGGAAGTAGTTCTGTATTTGTGCCAGACTACACTGACTGAATGCTCAGAGTGTTCTGTCCATGTCTTGCCCCTTTCCTGTCAAACTACATACACATCTTTTACCCAGCTTTCACAATGGGAGGGGTCAGTGTACTTTCTTCATCTCTCTGATGAACCATTTCACAGTTCCCTCTTGTGAACTGCAACTTTATCCCTGAAGTTGATCATGAGTTTATACAAAATGTGAATAGTTCAGATAATGGTATATATTCTGATTGCTACTTGAGTATTATGATTATTGTCCTCTTGCAAAATTTTCCATTGCTGTGTAATGTACTTAATAGGTTCACCACACCTTAGAAAGTAAAAATAAAATTACCATTGTGTCTGGTGCCCATGAAATTATTCAGCGCTGTTTTATTGAATTCCAGACTGTGGCAGTTAAAATAAAAGAGAAATTGATTAAAGATGGTACACTGTTTTTCACGTTCTGCTATTTTCCATCATCAAAATCCTGAGCATCACATCACTTTCTGACATCTCATTTGGAGGCCCATCTGCCATAATTTTATCCATAGTGTAAATGGTAGCACAAACACAAGAATTTATGGTATCCCCAAAGAGCAATCCAAAGCTCTACTCTCAGGAACCAATGGAGCTAAACTTTGTTTAGAAAATTTGGTCTGGGTACATTCATACAGGAAAAAAACCCCAAAAAAACAGGAAGGCAAGTTGAGGTCAGTAACATCTGATTGATACTGGTATGATGCAGAGTAAAATTTCGTGTGCTAACTTACCATTAATTCAATTTTAGTATGAAAAATTCTGAGTAGCAAAAAAGCCGAAAGAGGAAGGAAAATCCTTCCTCTACTTCAGGGACACTAGAAGCTCTTTCTGTACATGCTATTGGGGAAGTAAAGGTAAATTGAAAATAACAGGTGCAGAAACAGCCCAACTGCAGCAGACACTCTGAGAGTCTCTAGGATTATGCCTTGTTTCTCTCTCCCCATGTTTTGTAAGTGGCTGTTCTGAGCTCGTCTTCTCCTTTTCTCTCTCTTTCTCTGCAGTATATTCACTTCACTGCCACTCAACCACTTCATTCTCCTTTTACTTTGTCATCAGATCATTTCTTTCCTCCCAGCAGTCACTTTGCTTGTTGGTAAAATGCCTCATCCACCTTTGTGTCTGTCCCAGCAGTTTGGACTGTGAGCTGAGACAAACCCTGCACACGTCTGTGCTCACCCCGTGGTGTGGCAGTGCCTCCTGTTGATCATCAGGGGCTGCCAGCATCTACCCCAGGAAGAGTAACTGCAACACACCGGGCAACTTCACACAGAGAAGGGCTCCTGTGCACATGTTCCAATGTAAGAGCCACGGCAGTTAACTTTGTAACTAGTGGTATGTAAAAACTGAGTAAGTGCTGGTAGGAGGCTGCTGAGTGGTTAATTACATGCCTTGTGGATCCTCAGAGCTCTCGAGCTCTAATTTATACTGTTAGTCTAAACAGTATTGGCCAGCATTTACCGTTTTGGCTAAGTTCTGTCAGCATTCATTTACAAGTGAACAAAAGTAATGCAGACTGCAGATACAAACAGAGCCATGGCCCATTTCCTTCTAAATAAAAACTGGAAATTATTTCTGTTGGAAGGGATTTAAAACAGAAGTTCAGCTGATGGTGTTTTGTGTCAAATTCCAGAAATATACTGATCTATTTCTACTAAGCAATTGTGGGTTTTTTCCTTTTATGGACTACGTTCATCTGGAACAATAGTATGAAAGCAGGATCTTTAAGCTCTTGTGTGAATATGTCTGTCCATTATATTTTTGTCACAAGCTGAGATACAGCCACTTATTCATTCACTGATAACATCAGATGCTTTAGATCAATGCAGAGAAACTATCATGTTTTATACCTGCAGAAAAAAATCAACAAGTATCAAGTTCTTAACTTTATTTGTAGCTCCTAAAGGAGTCCAGTTCTACACACTACTTTTAACTACTGTAATTTCTCATGTTTTTTAAGGCATAGAGCACAGAATTAATCTTAATGCAGGAATTTAGGATTACTGGTGTCTTAAAATGTCTCCAGATCTTTCCAGAAGTAGGTAACAAGAACATCTTCAATAACGACACTGAGCCATACTCTCGAGTAATTTCAAACGAAATTCAAGTCACAGATGTGTAAAGCACAAAATTTTAAAAATAACAGTAAATTGAACAATTCCCTGTTTTGATTTGAACAGAATGGTGATCAATTCCAAACACTCTAAAAACCATGAAGAGGATGCACTTACATTTATTTTTATATTATTTATCAGTTTGACTCTCCCAGACAAAGCTAGTACCCAGAGAGATAAGAAAGTATTTTCCATGGACTCTTATTAAATTGAATTATTTATTCTTATATGCACCTAATAAAGGTTAATCATTCTGTTAAAATTACTTCTTATAAGACCTTCTTTTCTTTCATACAGAATGTGACCCACCAAGATTTATGGTACATTTGTAAAGATGCTGTCTTCATATTTCCTCTGTCATAGTCCAGATTGTCGGAAGCATCCCCAGACTTTGTCTTATACTGATTAATCTTACAAAGGTCTCAGGGAACACCTCTGGGGCATGTCACATACATGGGACTAGACTTAGGCTAAAAGCCTGATGAAACATGGAAAATACCCTCAAAGCCTCAAGTCTTTTTCCAGCTGTGATCTATGCTTTGTGCTGGCGCTGATGCTTCTCTACTGGTAGCATATTAATGCATCATCTTAATTTTTCATTTCTTATATTTAACTTCTAAATTTCAAGCACTGCTTAGACAGCAAGAGGAAAAAAATCTCTCACATGAGGATTGCCACTAAGGTAGTAAACAGCCAATAGAGCCCAAAGGTAAAATAATCAATGTCCTAAAGTTGCACTTAGCTTTCTTACATGTACTGTAATCAAAGGATTATACATACACATACAGACAGCCTGGACTCTCGAGACTACTGGCTCTAGTCTATTCTTCCTTATTTTAAAAGGGGAAGGTTATTTCTCCCTTATGGGATGTCATTGTGAGAATGCTGCAGCCATGCTAAAGTTTTCAATTCATAGTAGAGGCTGTGGTGTGCTTTTATCTACTCCTACTGAAATACACCATTTAATACCTTCACTAAGTTGCTGCAGAAGGAATAAATAAATGAGAATCCAAAATAATGTAAACAGTCAGAAAAGAACAAATAATAATAACTTAAAAAATAAAAAATTGCACAGGCAAGTCTGAAGCACCCATGGCACTTATTAAGTTACTGTGTGTATAATCCACAGGAAATGCATTGAAAGTTTCAAACCCTTTATATTCCTGACTAAACTTAAACAATGCTAATGGCTTTAAAAGGTTTTATGGTATTGAATGAGTGGTCAGTTAATATCATTTTTTCCACCAATTAAATAAAACAACTGGAGGTGTAATAACTCTCAGAAAACACAACTTTCTATAATTGTCCAGTGTATTAGAACATTAAAGTTTGAATTTTAAGAATTTTTCAAGTGATTTAGGAATTCAAGTCAGAACAAGTTTTTCTTTTTTTCAGGAATAATTTACACTGCAATCTCAAAAAAATACATCTGTGAATGCATCTTTGTCACTACAGCCTTCTAGTCTACACCCAGTTGCAGCTCACTCCTCAGTGCAGTTGTACTGGGGTCTAACAACCCTCAAGTATAACTGATCACTTCCCTTATGATCATTACACTGCTGGGCCTAAGATACTATTTAGGTTCAGGCATTTCTTTAATTTTGACTATGTGCAGCCAAATCCTGAAAGAGTTCAAGTACCTGCAAGCACTGTTTCAACTAATCAGTCTTGTTAGCCTCATAATTGCTTCTTCCAATTTTACAGAGGGGTTGGTTTTTTTCCATTGCTGGATACACCTTACACCAGGAGCTTCACAGCAAATGTAATTATTTGTCATTGTTCATTTGATATAAAATAATTGTTTGATTAGCATGAATTCTGCTCTTAAAAGGTAGTCTTAAGGAACAGAATATTTTTCAGACTTTGAACTTAATGATAGAGCGTCTCCTTTTCTACTTTGATAATAATTCAGAGAAACCCTGCAGTGAAAATATTTCACACCAGAGTTGTTGAAGCCAAGTGTGAGGAAGTGCTAGAACTTTCATTAATATATAACACTGACATCCCAGGAGCTGAGAAGCAGGGGGGGAAAGCCCTCAATACAAGTTCCACAAAGCAAAGAAATTCAGAGAGCAGAGAAACAGTAACTTCTTAAATTATAATGAATCATACCCCATCATCAAAACTACCCTTCATATACTTGTTTAGAAGAAGAAAGGAACTCTGGAAATCATTAGCAATACCATATCACTACCACAAAATACTTCCATACATCTTGCTGGAACAAGATCAAAATTGCTAGGTGTACCCTTTAATTTCCATAAGAGAATGTCATCATTTAAGCACTGAAATTCATTATTGTTCAAGTTCTAAATGAATACTTAATAAATGCATGGGAAATAGTAAATACCTAGCAGATACAAATTAGCATAATATGAATTTTTTTAATAAACTGTGTCTACAGTTCTATTCAAAAGCACATTTAAATTAATTAAATGTATACCATTTGTATTAATGTCGCTATTTACATAGAAAAATGTAATAGCTCTTTCATTTACCTGAAAAATGCTTTCTTAAATTAAAATTTCTCACCTACACTACAACTTTATGCCCCTTTTCTGTCTTAATAGTCCAAATTGGGTTCCTTTTTCTTGATAAAGAGTTCTGCTTCCTCCTCCCAGCCATGTATGTTGGCCTTTGCTGTATCAAATGCTCTGCTTGGATTTACTATTCTAAATATTTCTTCAACACATGACTTTTTACATGCCTATAGAAAAAAACCTATCTGAAAAAGCTAACACACATATAGTGGATTTATAATCTCCCCTAAACAAGGATTACAAGTGCTGTATTAAAAAATAAAATTAAATTATCAAAATACAACTTTGAACAAAAGCAATCAGTATTTATTCCTGGCTTTATTTCTTTATCATTCAATAACTGCTCGCCCATAGATTTATAATATTTGCATGTTGGCTTTCATCAGCGCATTAATAAGCACACAGGAAATCATCTCAAAGTAACTTCAGTATATAAACAATGCCCAACTTTCCAGTCAAAGCAAAACTTCTGCTAGCATAACCTGACATCACCAGAGCCACCAACCTGGACTTCAGCTCTGCTGGTGGAAAAGCAAGGTGGCAATCTTATTCGGCATAAGATTAAAACTGTATTTTAAAAAGTGGGGGATTAACACATCTCACCCACATAAACCCACAATTTAGTGCTTATGCAACCACTCTGTTCTGTTATAATGACCTGTATTTAGCACAGTATTTTCAGTTGTACTGCTAGTGCTCTGAAGATGGTAATTTTTATCCACCTTGCTTTCTAAATATATTAGCAGGAATCTGTTTGTCCCAGATGGATTTACTAAAATAAGAATGTAAATTAATTATGGATCTACTATATTTCTACTAACTTGCTACATTTATCCCTTACAAAACTTTGAGACTGGAATATAAAATCTTGACAAGTGTCTCTACAAGAAATTACCTGAGGGTACACCATTTTGGATATTGCATTTACTCCTCTGCTCTTCTTCCACTAACAGGTAGTATTATTATTATTATTATTATTATTATTATTATTATTATTATTATGGTTTGGTCAGCTAGAAAAGCATACTTTTATATCCATAAGGAATATGCCCAGTAGAAAGAGTAATATCTAGAAATTCCGATTTTTTTTAGTTCTTTATTTTTTTAAAGAAACAGAGATGACAAAACCAGGGTTATTTTGAAAATACCCTTGTCATCCTAATCAGCCAAGTGATTAAGAAATTAAATTGCTTAGAAACCAGATCACATCACCTGGAATTGCTTCAAATTGAAAGAAGGCAGATTTGCATTAGATATTAGGAAGAAATCCGTTACTGTGAGGGTTGTGAGGCACTGGGACACAGGTTATCCAGAGAAGCTGTGGATGCCCCATCCATGGCAGTGTTCAAGGCCAGGGCAGATGGGGTTTGAGCAATCTGGTCTAGTGGGACATGTCCCTGCCCATGGCTGGGGTTGGAACTAGGTGATCTTTAAGGTCCCTTTAAACCCAAACCACCCCATGATTCTATGACATACTCCAGAATGGAGATGCCTAAAGGTCTTGTAAGTCCTGAAATTTAGAATTCTGTTCTCATGCACACAGGCTCTCAGAGAGAAAAGCACCTAAGCACATGCCTTAATATAAAATATGAAACAAATCACAGGTCTCATGGAAAATAAAATAAAGTGCACACTCGTTTTTTTAAACTTAATTCAGAGAGCCTGCCACTTTCAAGTCCCTGGAAAGATTCCTGTGTATGAAGCTAGTACTGGCCAGTGACTGCTCTAGAGCCTTGTAAACATCCATTACTATTACCAGGGGCAGAGATACTTTATCTATAAAGTATCAATGGAGATGATCTATAATCTACATTGCTAGCAAATCTTTCCTTCCTCTGTTTATAACTGCAGTCACCTATCCATTTCATATAATAGCCAAGTGAGTGAAGCATGACAATCCAAACATGCACCACAGCTGCTGTCTCAGAGAAGAACAAACAGAATAATTCAACTATAGAGGCTATTTCAGTCTATGTGCTGTAGTGACTGACCCAGCTAAAAAAGCAGATGTCAATGATGTGATGCTATTCACAGAACACTTACCACAGACATAACATACTTACCCTGCTATATAGACTAACTATATACATTAACACTAAAAAGTCATTATAAAACTCCATCTGATGACTGAACCATGTGTGAGCAATCAATCCATGCTACAACAGAGAGCAAAAGAATTGACTACTTGCTAGAAAGAACTGAAAGGGTCCATAGTCATTTGTTGGCCTCTGCAAGCAATCATTAACCACATTAGACCTTCAGATCAAAGGTAATTTAGTACTGATGGCTAAGAGATTCCCATAATCAAAGTAATTTGAGAGCAATGTACCGAAAAGCATGTTTTTGTAGAACTTAGTACTACTTTACTCCAAGTTCAACTGTAGCCTATTAACTTCTAGTCAACCTAGCTCCCAATTTCCAGTCAGGAACAAAATCTTAAGCACTCAAAAGATTGTCCTGTTCGTTCAGCATTAGTACTAGGCCAAAAACTCATTTTTCTTTTTGTATTTCCCTGCATAAGACTTCTACCTTATACATAGACTGTCGTGGCTACTGCTCCGTGACTGAAGAAAGTGGAAGTCTCAGTAGTATATAAATAGTGGAAATATTATTCCTAGTTCAGCATCACACTGCAGTAAACTGAGCAAGGGAAAATGAAGCTGACAGCTCCTGACTCCACTTCTTACCACACTGCACTGTGACCTGATATATGAAAGGAAAGAATGCAGCCATTCATAATTGACTCCATTGCTCAAGGTAAAGTCCAATTACATCAGTTAACACATTGATTACACATAATTCCTAAATCTAGGAGATAAACAGTGTATCCTCACACATTTAAAACAAAAATAATGACACTACACACAATTCTGTCTGATCTTTTTTCAGCTGATTTTGAAACCTGAGGGGTTTTGGCCAGTTTGGGAGTCTTGGAATTTAACAATAGATGTATATTTGATTTCAGTGTCAGTTTGGACTGTATGTAAATAATGTAGAGATGTATAGACTTATTTCTAATCTGGACACTATTTATCCCTTTCTTGTATACACCCCTACTACACAAGTGGGAGCCCACAGCTGGGCAAAGACATATAAACAAAAACTTTGTGGTCATGCTCTCAAGCAAATAAACTGTCCATAAACCTGGAATTGGGACCAGCTAGATCATAGAGAGCTGAATACCTCTTCAATTCTTTTAAAGCTTGATTTATGCAAGCAGCTTCTCCTGCACTTTTCAATAATTCAGTCATACACCACAAGTGTCTTAAAATGGCTTTAACTCCTTCCCTCAGGTAAATGCTATGTAATCAGGGAGAATTTAGTATTTTCCCCATAACTTATTTCAGCTCTTTTTCTCATTCCCGGACAGTTCTGACCAAGTTAATTGGCTGGATTCCTCAAGAAGAACACAGCTATATAATAGATACAATGTCTTTCTCAGGCACAGCATGTAATGATCAGTCCAATGGCTTGCTGGGAGAATCCAGACTTTCAGCTCCAAGCAGCTTCTCTGTCCTCTCAGAACATCAGTCAAACTCAGGAACCTGGGTATCATTCACTAATGGTCACTATTCTCCCCTGACAACTATTTTGAGCCAATCTGAATTGCACAGTCACTTTCTGCAGCGGGAGGAAATCACAGAAACCTGCAGTTACCTCCCTGCCCTTTATGCCAAAGTTGCACATCTCTAATGGATATACATTGCCTCTTGCAACATCGGTGCTGCTGCTGAGTTGTACCAATGCCTCCTGCTGCCTGGACCATTCCGAACATTATTCTCTGGCTTAAAATGTTAGTTAGAATGTCTTTATTATCTTTCAGCAAGTAGTATCTTAGCTACACACATAGCTCTTTCACAGTTTTCAAGTATGTATATAGTGCAACTTCACATATTTTTGCTTCCCCATGAATTATTTCCAATTAATCCTCATACTCTGCTTCACTGCTGCCCAAAACAGAAGGTATTAGTCCAGGTTCAGTTTTCCTGTGTTATACACAAAGGGGTTGTGACCTCACTGGTCTGTAAGTTTTATTTCCATCCCTTATTTGTATACTCAGAAAAGTCAGTAAAACATTTCTTTTGAAACTACTATAACTTCTGCAAATGTGATTTATTAATTAGATGGCAAAGCATCAGTCATTGACTTACTTATACACTGGCATTGAAGAACATCACAAGAGAATGGCACTTGCTTTCATTCCTAAGCTTTTAGGAAGGCTTTCTGGTTCATTGGTTGTTAATAGTAGTGCTGAATTCCTACCATCAAACCAAAAAAACTATTACAAAAATCAGACTTCAATCCAACACATTAAATTGAAAAATACACTTTGTATTCATTGAAGAAAGAAACACAAGTGAAGTATGAAGATAAATATAAACCACATCACTCTATGAACAGTTTCCTTCCTCACACTGATGAGAAATGTGAGTTACATAGTAAAGCCTAGAGTAATCTAAAATAAGCACAACTGAGATCAGAAACTGCCTCCAGTGAATTTAACCTAAAAATTATTTAAACAAAATTATGAACAGATAGTTTTTCTGGTCTAATTTTTGCCTGGTTTAAAGCAGACTCCATTACACTCAGACCACAGTTGTATTCATATGACTGGATTTTTCACTGGAGTTTATACCACAGTCACCAATACAAATGAAGACTCTATGAAGCAAGACAGAAACACTTATGATAGTGATGAAGTAGTTAAATTAATCATCTGCAAATCACAAAGCAGCTGATTCCATTTCCTGCGGCATGGAATAGGAGAGGAGATCATGAAGAGTGCTGAGCCTTTACATCAAGCAATATAAAAGGTGTTTAAGTGTTCTAGCAGCTGTTGCATAAGTGCTTCTGAAGGATAGCCTGCAGGTTTCTTCCTGAATATTAAAGAGAATTTCATAATTGAATTGAATCATGTTAATAACCTAAAGAACTTAATTTAAAAGTGGTTTGTTGGATTGTGTACTAGAGGCAACTTAACAGAATTGTGTTTTTGTCTCCATTCTGCTGATGAGTCACATAAAGAAAACCATAGTTTTTTTCATATACAAAGTGAGAAAATGACAATACTTACCTTCTTCCTCACCTACTAATGAGAACTGAAATATAAAAACTAAGCACAATGTTATTTATAAACTGACACCTTAGCAGAAAAGAATCAATAAAATTATTGAAAAAGACATTAATTTTGAGCTTTTGTGCCTAAAGATCATTTAGCAACATTAAAAATTACTTTAATGATAACTCAGAACAGTATGACAAGCTCTCATTTACCCTACACTTTCTTAAGCTCCTTATTTTTTTTTTCCTTTGCTAAAATCATAGCAGCTACCTGATCTAAAAGCAGCATCATTAGACTCACTGCCATTAATCCATCCTTTTCTTTTAAATTTATCACATTCGTGTTAGGAACATTTTCACTGCAGCATTCCAGTTCAAACGTCCTCTTGTTTAGCACCACATATTGGGAAAACGTGAAATTGCCTTCTGAGGAAGATGAAATATTGGCCAATTTTTCTGAAAATTAATAAATAAGTTGGAACACAACATGATGCCCTCCTAAATGACTATTAAACATGTATAAAGCATGATTCATCCAGTTAAAATAGTTACAAAGCCAGAAAGTTTGTGGGAAGCAAACTCATTCTCAGTAGAAATCCAGCTGAAGTCCATGGAGTTGTACCAGGAATTAGGCTTTTGACCTACATTTCCTAAATGCTTGAAAATAAGATTCACACTTTCTTATGAATAAGGCATTTAGCCATTAGAAACCTGGGTGACCCTTCCAGGCGTGTCAGTCTGACCCAGTAATTCCCTGCATTAGTATTACCACCTTGGAGGAGAAAACTCCTTTCAGAACAAACTGTCAGCTCCCTTTTGGGACACTGCAATGAATTATAGGCTCTGACATTGATTTGTGGATCTTTAAACTGGTCAGTGATTTGCTGCAGTCAATGGCTCTGGCTGCAGAGTGCAAAAACAGAGCACCTCTCACAACATGTAGCTGACTCAATATTTTCCCAGTTTAATTGCAATTCTTTTTATGGGGAGGATATGGACTATGATTCATATCATCTCCCACAGTCCCTCCTTGATAACATACCATTTGAACAAGAACAAATGATTTGGAGGTTGTCACTGCCAGTTCTCTAGGGAACTATTTCTATGGCCTGATGGTAAACATGTGCCATAGACTTGAATTTTGAAAACATTAAAATTGAAATAGCCTTTCTAACATCTATTGGAAACATATGGCCATAACTTAAAGCTATTAAATGCTTCTATTTTCACCTTCCTTGTGAATACTCCTGCTGGGGGCATAATAGAGGTCCACAATATGTGTGCATATATTATGCATACTTTTAATTAAATTATTACACAATTTTTCATTTCCTGTGAACAGACAAGGATTTCAAGATTCTGACAAGATCTCTTTCTGAGGAACTCTCAACTCTCTAAGCAAATTAAGAGATGGAGGAAAGGAAATCATTGCAGGACAAGATCTGCTGACCTAATAAAGACAGGATAGAAAAGACAACTGGATTGATAGTATAGAAGTACAGAAAAAAAGATGAGACAGAGTGTGACAGAGCATTTATCTTTGCTTGTAAATATCTAAACTATCTGCAGTGAAAAGGAAATGCAGAGAAGTAGACATTTGGAGCTTAATTGGAATTTTAGTAAAATATGGTACTCCCCAAAATATATCTGCCTTGCAGTGCCTCCAGGTCAGTTCAGTTACATTGGTGCAATACACGTTGTTATAGACCTTCTGCCTGACAGGCTCCATCTAACCTCAAGCACTCCTTTCTTACTCCCTATCACTTTAGATTTATGCATATTCTTCTCTGGGATCACCAAAGGACCTTATATTATCTTCCCAAGTTCAAGAGGAGTCCAATCTGCTTCTCCCAATTCTGCCTCTTCCAAGACTCACTTTCTGCCACAACTAACAGGAATACAATTTTCTTTACTAGCGACCACATCTCAACTTGGACTTACATGGAAAATTCTTAGGGGTGAGAGGATGACCTGATCTTGCTCATCTCAGAGTGAGGGAATCCTATCAAAGGAACCAATTGCCTAGGATTTCCGATTGTTAGACAAATTTCTAGTTAGAATGACAAAAGCACCTTTTCTTTTCTAGGATTCCAACTTTAGTCCAACCAAAAGTCTAAATAAGCATCTTACTTAAATAAGATTCTTCATAAAACATAACAAAATGCAGCACTGTTCAATATGACCGGCCTCCTCAATTCTATATAATTTTCATATTTGCAATTACAGAAGCTCACTTACAAAAACGATTTTAAAATATATCAACTCCAGTGACAGTGTTGCAATATTCTAAAATAAACAAAAACCACAGCCATCTATAAACATGGTTAGATATAACACAAGACAATACGGTGGGAAATACACTTGTCAGAAATACTGTATCATAAGCCAAGACATTTGCACTTTTAACTCTGTTGGTTATCACCCTAAATTACCTGCAATTTTAGGGCATTTAACAATTCATCTTCCTTACTAACACCATAATTTCTCTAAAAGGCACAAAGCTGTGATTGTAAAAGGTTCTTAAGTGAGCAGATCACTCCAGTAACAGGAGTGAGCCCTGAAGAGTAAGAAAAATAAATTATTTATCATTCATGCTTTTACATAGCTCACTTTTTGCTAAACTTCTCTTTCTCTTGAAGAGTACACAAATTTGGAGAAATGTATAATCAGATTGAAATATGGAAATTCACAATCAGAACACAGTGACAATGTCTGTTGTGTTTGCAACAAAACAAGCTGGTTCTATACCTTTACATATTAGCCTGCGGAAAGAAACAGTATTATTCAGCCAGATTTGCCTGCAATAAAGCTGTCAGGTAAGCAATGAGCTCACAGGGATGTGCTCCCTCACCGTCTCCCAGCAGGATTATCTGAGGTCATGCTACTTGGACAAGCAGAAAGTTCTAAACATCTACAAAGACGTGTAGTAGTAGGACAAGGGGGATTGGCATTAAACTGAGAGGGAGTAGGTTTGGGTTAGACATTAGAAAGAAATTCTTCCTTGTGAGGGTGGTGAGGCACTGGAACAGGTTTCCCAGAGATGTTGTGGATGCCCCACCCCTGGCAGTGTCCAGAACCAGGCTGGATGGGGTCTTGGAGCAACCTGATCTAGTGGGAGGTGTCCCTGCCCACAGATCTTTAAGGTCCCTTCCAACACAAACCATTCTATGGTTCTAAGAATCCATAACCTACATGCACTCACTCCATGTAACTGTCACCAGGGGTGACTGAAAACTAGCTGGTTTTAACTGGCAAGTGGCTACCAAGTGTTCCGGTGGGGGAACGTTCCCCTAAAAAAAAGAAACCGAGAGCACATGAAAGAAAATTTTCCTTTGTAGTTCCATGGTATTTGTAGTACTGAAGAATTTGTAGGCTAGGTAAAACAATAGGAAATTTGTTGCATCTTTATAATATTGCCTACAATGTCTTTTCAAGGTTTTGGTTGGTTTCAGTGGTTTTTTTTCTTGGCTAAAATAAGCATAATTTTAAAAATCAAAAACACACTGACTAGAAAAAGTACCAAGACCTAGAGAAAGCTGCTATTCAAAGCACAGTGTTAAAAAGCAGAACATGAGATAGCCCAGCTGAGAAACAGAAAAATGGCCAATAATTATGGGGGCAGGCAAGAAAACTAAAAACTGGGAAGAAAAGAGAATGCTACAAGGATTAGTCATAGGAAGTGCTGAGGTGAAGAGCCAAAAATGTATCTGCTGTGCTTAGACACAAAATTTGTGTCTGAAGGTGATATCAAAGCCGTGCTTGCTCCAGATCTCATTTAGCAATTGTCAAGCAAAAGGAATATAAAATGATCTCATTTTAAATTGTGACAGAGTTCAGGACACTCCATGTTTTAAAGAAGCTTTCAGTTGGATACATATGAAAAACTCTACGCTGAAATAAAAAATTCCTACTTCTTTGCTTTCTCTGTGACTTTTCTATTAAATATTACAACATGTTTTAGGAGATGTTAAAATTGGAAAAAAAACAAGAAAAGGCAAAACAGGTACAATCTTGCCAACATACAACACAATTAAGTAAAGTAAGTGATGAGCATAAGGCTAATAATTTTTATTTATTAAGTAAGAGCACTGCAGGAAAGATAAAATGGAGCAACCAGTAAGGAAACAACAGTGTATTTTTTCAGGGTATGAAGTTATTCAGTGTAGAGATGATCTTTTGAGACATCTGTATTAGAAATACACAGAGATTAAATAAGCACCTGGTTCTAAATTTTATCTCGGTACCCATAATTTTTTTCATGGGAAGCCCTTTTTGATCCAGACAGGGCTTTTGCTAGCTGTGAAACATATACTACAGCAGTTTCTAGTATTACTCATCTAGGGTGTAAAGAAGCTCTTTGTTCTGTAAAGCATTAGGATTCAGATGCCAAGAGACCAGCTCATGGCAAAATCACAGTGTTTTAGATGCTCAGAAAGCCCCAAGTTACAGCCCTCACAGTCCAAAACTTCAGTAGTATTAGGCACTAAGTAGTGCAAGCCCATAAGAGTGTAAAAATGAAACACTTCACACTCTAATAAGATCATAAAAGCTAAGAAATATGGAGAAAGACAAAAAGGCCCTTCTGTTCTTGTGACATACTGAACAAGAAAGTCCAGAATTCAAACTTCAATGAGAAGTTAACAGCATCCCCTGATTCTCAAGGCCTGAATTTTCTCTTTTGCCCTGCCCAGTCAGCTCATATGAACAGCCTCTGCTTGAAGCTAGAAAGGACAGAAGTATTTTTTCTCTTCAGGAATGAAGCTCTTTTTCTGTTTGAACCCAGGGAATCCACACAGACCTACCATGAAGTGTTCCCCTTTGTGTTACAGAGGATCCTTTGGCAATCTCTGCTCTTCCCAGACACTAACATAAACTGAGTATGTACCACTTTTTCCAAAACAAATACCTAAAAATTTTACATTAGAAAAGCTTAGACTGCAGAAAAATCACAGACTACATTTGCTACAAAAATAAATGAAGAAAAAGATGCTACACTGCTGTAGCAAGAGCAGATGCCTGCTCAACTCATAAAGTAGAAATATATTGAGCAGGTTATAATTAATATTTGCTTCTCTTGAGTATAGGCGTAGATATTCTAAATTAACACAAACATACACCGTCATCATGTATAACCATTTTGTAACACAGATAAGTATAAGATATAATAATGAAATGGGCAAGGAATATAGAAACACCTACAGCGGGAGAGGAAAAATAGGGAAGACTGGCTTTGCCCACAATGCTTCCATTTTCTCTCAGCAAAGAGCTTCATAGCCTGATATCTCAATCTCAGTGACTACGACCACATCCATCAGCACTAACTGTACAGCTCTGCAGCACCACCATTAATTTAGGATAAGCCTGTTAATAAGATTTGACTGCTCTGAAGTGGTGACAGTTATTAACAAATTTTACAAACAAGGCACTGGCAATATGTATCGTTACTAAATGTCACTCTAGCATAGTTCTCTTTGAATCTTCAAAGTGGCCTGACTTATCAGATTCTAAATCCTCTCATTGCTGAAATCTTTCAATCTCGTATTCCCTAACTTGCACATACTTATATTCGCTTGCAGCTGAGCAGATAAGAAAAACATTGCTGCAAAATAAACTATGAAAATACTGAAGCTGAAGGTTTGGACACTAATTTTCACCTCACCAAAGTTTATCCGTCTACATTTCTAGAATTTTGAAGGAAAATACTGACCTTTTTACCAGCAGTCTCAACCTGTCAGTAAGAGACCTTTTTACTGAGTTCTGATCTTCTGCTGGCACTATAATCATCAACTGAATCCATAATAGAGTGCAGCAGTGTCTCTTCTGCTTTAGGACTCTACACAACAGCAGCAGCCACCATGCAAGCCCCAAGGTTCATTCCCAGAGGGGCTGTGCTGTACAGCACACCTCTTTCCTGTCAAACAACCCTCTCTCCTTCCTCCAGCATTTCTCTATCACACTCCAGGGCACCTCTGTCTGCCTTCACACCTCCCTCCAAAATGCAGAGTCTGAAGCACTGGACCCACAGTGTTCAAGCATCTGTGCTGTTATTCCCCACAGCTACTGCCTTATGGCTTAGCATAAAGGGGAAATTTTACATAACAGTTTACATAATTATTTCAGAAAAGCATCAATAGTATAGTGGGATCAGGCAGGTCCAGGGAATTTAAAGAGAGAAAAAATACTATTACTGATAAAAGTGTGTTAATTTAATGTCTAAAGGTCAGGTTAAGCCTGCAGGACATAGGATATCTGCTATCTTACACCAGCTAACTTTATTTCTGAACTGACAGAGAATTTAACACAAGGGGAAAGGAAAATGTATGTGCAGTTGTCAACACAGAAGGGCTTCCTTGGAGAATGAAGTCAGACCCCAGATTTGGGCTGTGGTACAGGTATTTGCACCAGTACATGCTACAAATCTCTGGAAAAATTAGCAATTATTGCCTCTCCCCACTATGACCTCAAATCACCTCTGCCCATTTCATTGGCACATTTATCATACAACAGACATGTTCCTTTCTACAGCACTCACTCAAGTGGGTGTAGTGTTAGGAAAGAGAAAGAACAGGCTCACTTAGTGCTCCCGTCTGGAGTTACATGATGTGCTGCTTGTGGCTCCCCACAGTGTTCTGACAATTGTGGCCTCAGGACACACACTGTTTCAAAAAGTTTCTGCTATTGTTTATGCTGTTTCTTGTGCAGCCTATACTTGATACTGTTTATGCTTCTGTGCAAATGATATTTTTATGACAATGTTATGAATAGTAAGTCATTAGAAGCAGGGAGAATAGATGAATAAAATAAGTTAACGAAAAGCAAAGGCAAGAGAGAATTTCAGGGGTGAAAATGCAGAGATTTGCTTACTGATGCTTTTCTCTTGCTACATCACTTGATTCATTTTTAAACAGTCCCTAAAACACTAAAGAAAAACATGCAAAAAAGCTTTACACTGGAAGTGTAGTGGACTAGTTGAGCAGATGATATGTATTTGTTGCATCTGCTCTTCTCTAAAAGGTCTTTTTTATGTAATGTACTTAATCGATGTTGTTTACAGAATGCTGTTTTATTTTTGAGGAATCTGCAAAGAAGTTCTGTTTAATTCTAAAGCCAATCTGGACTTCCCATATGCATGGCATCAGCAATAAAACAACAAAACCCAAACTCAAACCAGCATAGGGAACTGTGTTTCCAATTCAGTTTGTGTCAGAGTGGCATTGAGAGAGAATGAGATAGCAGTGAGAGCCCAAGGATATAGGAGGTCAGCTTATACATAATTAATTTGTTAATCTTCCATGGCATTTCAGTGAAATGTGTTATTTTCCCAAATACATCCAGAAGTATGACAAGCTGTCTTTTCAAGTGGTTGCATGTGCCTCTGCTCTGCATTCTGTATTTTGATATGAAATAGAAAAGGATGATGATATTTTAAGCACTTTTAAACATCTCTCTTAGTATTCTGGAATTTGTTTACTTTGACATATGCTATTTAATGGCATGTTCATGTTCAATCAGAATGTTCAATCACAAGAATCTAAAAATACCAAATGCCCTGGGTTTTTTCTTCACAAAGAAATCACAGGAAATTGACTCTTTAGAAGTAATTCATTGCAATCCTTTATGTTTGATGTTCCAGGTGTTTCCAGTGTTTGGGGTTTAATTCACAGTTCAGAGGTAAGAATGCAAGGCTTTTGATGCATGTAACACATCTGGCTTCTTTGTTTTACTAATTATAAACTAACATTTGTTCAAGGTGTGCTTTAAAATGTAGAATTAGATAATTCCTTAATACAGTGATGCGTTAAAATTGTTTTGTGAGTTCAATACTGTAGGGGACTCATCACTTACAGTGTGACAGATTCTATGAGGAACACACCAATAAATGCATGCACTCCTGGACTGCTTTGCTATTTTGTGAGACATTTTATTGTCTTCTATTTCTCAAAGTCTCTCTGAGAAAATAACAATTATGAAGTTGATTTAAAAATATGTATCTAAGGAGGAGGTATATTATAAAGTGGTTTTATTCAGGTTTTAAATGGTTAAACCCATATATAACTGAAACAATACTCTAGCTCAGAAGGCTCTTGGTCTGCATGTAGTGTCAAAAGAAAAATCTTGCTTCAAATACAAGGAGCAAAACCTGTGCCTCGCTGACTGTTATGAACAATATTAACAGGAAGAAATTGATGCTGACCTTGAACGCATAAAAGTATCTAGTGCTAAGTGTCAGTGCTGACTTGTGGGATGATGTTGACCTACATTAACAATTGATTACCTTTTGGCACTGTTTTTAGGATGAGCCAAGATAATATTCAGACATTACTAATTTCTTCATCGTGCCTGTTTAAAATAGAGCCATCTAGGTGAAAATCAGAGAAAGTAAGAAGAAATGAAATACGCAACAAAATGTACTTACATTTAGATTGAAGAGATATGTTAAATATTCATCATGACGTATTTATTTATGAAAATAGCAGTTTTCTATTCTCAGCAGCTGTGATCTTTTGTTACGCAAAATGTGAAGTTACATGAGTGTTTTTTAATTAAAATCCTTACCAGGTAGCTACTTTCAGTACTCTGTATAGCTAATGCTAGAAGTTGTAGGTAGTGTAAATTATTTCAAAGAGATAGATAGATAGATAGATAGATAGATAGATAGATAGATAGATAGTTTGTTTCAGGATCAGTTTGTAAATTACCGCCTTCTAAGGCATAATGGTTTTGATTCTTCAGCATCTTTAGCTCTTTTATGAAGTTACGAAATTACACCATGACAAATTACTAGCATGACAATTGCATTTCTGCCAGACTGTCAAGAAAGTGAAGAACTTCAGGAAGCCAGAAGTCAATGTCGTCAGAATAGGCATTTAAGGGGGAGACTAGAGGGCGTAATCTAGCCATTGTCATACTCTGAGCCTAGTGGTTTCCTCAGCCTTCACTCCAGAAAACTGTGGTCTGGCAACTCTTCCTCCTTCCTCGCTGATGTTGTCATCATTCACGTGGTCCTAGACTCAGCAAACACTCTAGAAACAAACTAAATAATAGTGTCTAGGAAAAGCAGACACAGAATCCTAACCTAAAACCCCCAAATACTCAACACTTGGCTTCAACAGCAAATTACCAGCTCCTCCGATCTTATACTGTAGCTTTAGCACCTTCAGTGTTTAAACTATTTTTAACCTGAATATTTACGAGATCCATAGCTCCAATGAAAAAGAGTGAACTTGATCTATAAACTGTACTTCATAAGCTATTTAAAGCCTGTGCACAGAGAAAAAGAAACAAATGTTTACCGTGAGAAATTATGTTTTGCAAATGGAAGAGACAGCTTGAAATTATCATTTCATCCATAAGTACATCAGAATAAATACAATACTAAAGCTTCATAAAGCTTCTGTGATGGATGGAGAAAACCACTACTACACTACTAAAAATGTATAAAAACATAACTGGAAGGGAAATTTTCTTCTTTTTTTTTTTGTCTAAATTAATTTCATAAGCAAATGGAATGTATTTAGACTGAAAATAGAGGAAATGCAAATCTACTTTTGAGTACCAAAGTCTTTCAGTCTTCGTTAATGAAAGCAGAAAGAAGGCAGGAGACAAGAAGAGGAGACAAGGGAGAGAAAAGGTAAAGAATGGCTTCATGTTATAATAAATAAACTTTTAGACACAATAATTTAAGCTGATAGCTGTTGAATTTAAATACAGGCAGACACATCACTTGGAGCCTTGTGATCAGCTTCCAAATGTTGTGGTAGACTTCCAGGGTGACAGAGATATCAAAAACAATGCTCAGAAAAATCCGACCTATGACTTGAAAAACTTTCTTTAAAATCCTTAGAAAGAATAAAAAAATAGTTCTTGAACTGCTGGATAATAAAAATCAGCTGTGTAAACCATAATGCCCAGTGCCAAATGGGCTAACACATCCTGAGTACCTGCAAAACCATGTAGGACTAGGCAAGTCTTGCTCCTCTACTACAAGGAGCAGGAAGATTTCTGTGCGCCAAGTGAAGTGTCTGTGAAAGAGAAGAAGTATGAATACGAGAATGTATCCCATGGCTTCTGTCCCTGGAATGGCCAATCCAAAAGTGCGCTTTCCCATAATCTACTTTTTCCTCATTTTATAAATGGTAACAGGAGACTATGTGGAAATATCTGTATTCAGAGTTGGCTCTAGTCCAATTAACAATAAATCATTACTGTAAAACAAAGTATAGCCTTGATGTACGTAAAACCCTACCCTGTGTTCTTCAAAAAGGCCCACAAGGGAAGGAATAAAATTGCTTCATCAAGCAGAAAGATTCAAAAGCTTAAGAACTAGCTAATAGCAATCATTCCTGGATTTTTAAATACAAGGTCAAATCTATATTTAGCCTTTCATCTTCTTCATAATATCTACTTTCTATGAATTCCAACCCTCCTTTCGTCACAGAACTTGAAAGGTTTGAATTAATGTTAGTACCACAACACTCCAATTTTCTAGAAAATGCATAAATTACAACGAGGAGCCAAAGAACATTGGCACTAGTTCTCCAGGGAGGCAAAACCAGGGTGCTCCGTTCCTGCTTTCATTAATAGCCTTCAGGACCTCCATTTGCATGCTATTTGCCAACTTCAGGGTCAAAGGTATTTGGGTTTCCTCTCCAAACCAGATTAGCAATTTTCCTTCATCATTCTACACACAGTAAAGCATGAATACCTCTCCCAGCTTTTTAATTAATTTACTGTATTTTGAGATATCTACAAGGCTATTTAGTATCCTCATTTTCTTTACATAGCACACTACAGTAATAACCTTTGATCTTTACTATAGTGCTGGAGATCTTATAGGCAGATAGTTAGCTACTGCAGTGTTAAGTATCCTTTGAGTTTTTTAAGCTGGTCCTCAAACTGTGCCTATGTATACAATAGTAAGCACTGGAATTGACACTCCCTCTGAAAAACCTTACTTCTAGTCCTGGCTTCCTCTCAAGTACAAAGAAATGACTGAATACACTAAAAACAGTGATGCATGATTTTATCCCATCAATTTTCTGTTGTTTTATCCATGTTACATCAATAATTTGATTTCTTCCTCTCAAACTTCAAATATTATTTTAGTAATTGTAAATTATGACGGGAGAAAAGCAGGAGATGGAAACAATTTGCTCCCCAGAAAGTTTTCCCAGTTGTGATGATCAGTTGTCAGTATTTAAATCGTAGATGTATATACAAAGATATAACATAGACATATATGTATAATGTAAATATAGATGTTGCATATACAAACTAATTATCAACACAGAATTAAGTTCACAAGGAAATTGTGAGAAACATAGAACTAAAATATCAAAACCACAGGAAAAGAGAGGATTTCATAAAAAGAACATTTTTAGTTCTTTTGTTAGTATTTATCCAATGATTTTTCCAGTTCAGACAGCTGTTTTGCCATGTGTATTTCGTCCAGAAGTCTAGTATATCAGAGGCCAAAAGAGAAGGAAGACACTGAAGTATGGACACCACAGTCAGTCACTGTGACTAGAAACTGACAGAGAGAGAAACTGGGAAATAGCTGGACAAAAAGCATAAGGCAGGGAGATACAGCAGGGGCATGAACTGAGAAATGCAGGGGTGATTGACAGGCTTCACACACTGTAGTTTTTTAACTGTAGTTTAATTTGTCCCAGTTTGAGACAAATTTGGAGGAAAATGTCCTCTGATAGGAGGCAGGTTTCAGCCACCCCTCCCCCACCAGGTTCGGGAAAAACTCCTTAGAGGAAAAGTGAGGAAAAACTATTTATTTAACAAACACAGTGCACACAGGCACGGGGAAAATAATAATGCTAAACAATAAAACCTCTCGCTATGGAGCGAAGATTTCAGTCCTTTCTGTGGGTGTGCTCTCTCTCTTTTCTCTGGAGCTGGGTTCAGTGTAGGCCCCTCCGGGCCAGGGGTGTAAAGGTCCCCCAGATATGTTCTGGTGTTGCTGAGCAATTCCAGGAGAGAAGAAGAAAAAAGCCAAAGTCCCAGGAAAAAAAAAAAAAAAAATTAACTATCCATCTCTCTCCAGAGAAACAGAGCCGAAAGCTGGCTGAAAAGCAGGAAAAGGTGCTTCCTCCGCTCTTGCTGCCGCAGAAGCACACAGAGGAGGAGAATGACCTTGGAGCACAAACTGCTTTGAAAAGTTCATCTGGCTTTTTTCTTTCTCTCACACCCAGTTTTAAAGGCACAGAAGGGCAGGGGATTCATGTCTGGGCATACAGCAGATGATAGAGGGATACAACATCATAAAGCCACCCAAAGACAAGTGTAAATAGGAATTGTCTACATTCAAGCATACACTGACAAAAGAAATGATGACTCAGACCACTGAATAACAAGAAACACAAAACTTTCCTGGGAGAGAAAATCAGGCACACTGCTATACATGACACCATATTTCTGGAGGGATTGGGACTCTTTTTTTGATCTATTAAACTGTAGGAATAAAAATCTCATTCGTTATACTTTTCTGAATGAATCATAACAGGCAATGAATCAAATTCCTTGCTGCTTTTCATGTCTTTAACTGTTATGAATGAGTGGGGTTAGATATCCAGTTAGAAAGATAGAACTTGTTTTGCATCAATGAACTGTCTGCAGAGAAAAAAATATGCAAAGACTATGTATTTCATACTGTAAGTCACCTTAAACAAAACAAACTGAAAAGAAACAACCCACTACACATTTATCAAATAAAGATAATCATGCAATTTCAACAGGAGAAATTTTCTACCATCATCAATCTCTACACGCAACTCTATGCAAACATGGCTTATGAAGAAAGTGGTACAAGCCTGAGCAAAGGCAAAATTGAGAAGGAAAAAAAACCCTCAACAGGCATACATATATTGATAGGGCATTCATTTTTTTCCATGTAAGACTGAATGAGAAAAGCACTGAAGAAGTCTTAAAGGCTCTACCACACACTGCATCAGAAATGACAAAGAACAGCAATGACAGAAATAAATGGAAGCAGGGTAAGTTTTGTTAGCAGGTAGAATTTTAGAAAGGATTGCATGATCAGTAGTCAATATCAGGAGGAATAGTACATAGTTGCATTAGTAGCAGCACTAGTAACAGTACCACAGTATTAATAGCTAGTAGTAATCTCAGTCAGATCAGTAGTTCTCGTTAAGGGTAGGTTTCAACTTGAATCACCCCATGGCACCAAGCTAAAGAACTATACTGCACTCATATTCTGCAACATCGTATTTGCAGAGTAAATGTGTTGTGGCACCTGCTCATATCTACTTAAATCAATGTGCAGGCTGCTATTTGCTCCTTGACAGCCTTCAGGTGACCTCTTAGGTATAACTGTGGTCACACTAATCAACAAACAGAAAAAGCACTTTCAACACCTTAATAAGCACTTGTGGACATTAGGCAGAGAGCTTAGCTAGAGAACATGCACTATGGCTCTTCAGGATAAAAGCTTCAAGTTTGAAAAACAGAAATTATAAATAAGTTTTAAACTAAAAAACTGAATACAATATGGTAAAAAGCTTACACAAAATAACACAATTTACTGCATTATTACAAAACCTTACTGTATTCAGTGTAGCAACCACATATTGGGAACTGAATTTCTCTTCCAAGATTGATTCAAAGTAACTGAATATTTGACTGGAGATCAAGGCTGTAGTCAGGAATGACATGGATTGTACACCAGATGCATTTTCATAAGAAAGTTCATCAATGAAAAGTAAAAATGTACATAACACTACTAGAAAAAATAGACATTAATTCGTATGATATCTCAGCATTTAATGGCGTATCTGGTCAACAGATACTTAGGGATGGGAGGAAATTGCACTGCCTAATTTTACACACTTAAGGTACACGGTTTAGCAGGCTAGCCTCCAAAATTCACATATATTTTTATCCAATCCAAAAAGGCTCCCACAAAGGACTATACAAAAACAATCAAATCAGCACAGATTGTTATTCCTTATGCTGATTTCCACAAGTTTGCCTGTAATACAGGTCAACTTCTGATTACTCACCATAGAGGCTCTAAATCATCCATGCAAATATCTGGATTCCTTAAAGTGATGCTATACCATATTCATTGAAGTCCTGAGCAGGTTTCTCTTTCCAAGTAGGGGTTTTTTTTTGATCTATCAGCTACTGTACAACTGGTCTGTTAGAAGTCTGGGGAGAAACTCCTACTGTCTTCACTGCCTTGAGCATGGGTCATGAACAGAAAGCAGTGCTATGAGGTCTATTATGTGAGCTGCTGTGAGGTAAAAAATTAACAGAATTAATAATGATTGACCCTCAGAGGCATGTAGAGCTAAAAATCAACTATAATGGCAGCTCAGGTATCTTTTATACCTAGATTGTTTAATCTGCTGCAATATACTGGAGGCCTAAGTTTTGATCAAGGGAACATACTTCAAATATGTATGTCAGATGATGTAAATACCTTTTTCTCACCCTCGGTAAAAATAGGAATACTTTTATTTGAAGGATTCTTACAAGAACTCTTAAAATATAAAGTTTTCACTACAGAGAGCAAAGATTTCTTCTCTGTAGTTTCCTTCTTCTGTCATGAATGTCAAGCATTTCTGAGTCATTACGAGAACAAAGAAGATGCTGCAGAAAAGGCAGCTACACCATCTTCCCCCTCAGTCCCTCTTGATCCTTTCAGAGACACCTTTCAATTCCTTTTGGGTGTTTTTTAGCAGAGGCATTGTTGTGACTGTTGCTGGAATAATTAAGTGTTTCAGGAAGAGCACTTGAACTCAAAAAGCCACTCTTTCAGCTGAAAAGGAGGCAGCTGGTACCCTGTAACTATGCAACAAAGAATGCATCAACATTAATTTCAATGATTCCATCATTCTGGGTAGCATAAAACATACTGCTTTAAAGCAAACTGTCACTGTAATCTCTTCCTTATTTCAACCTGAAAATGCACTACCTGAATCACTTCTGCTTTTCTTAATTTTTACATTCTCATTGTATGTGTACTTATGAAGGCTTGAGATAGAATGTTTCCTTGCAGACAAGCAGAACAACTGGTTTTTTTCTTCATGAAAGTATCCTAAAAGCACCTCTCAAAATTTTTTCTTAGAGCTGTCTTATATCTGGACCTCTGATTAAAACTGGTCTTGTACTTAGGGGAATAATTTCAATGATAATAAGCTTCTTTAATTTTTCCAGTATGTTCCTTCTTTGCTTGGGAACTTTTTTTTTTTCTGCACAAGAGAGATATGGGGATGAAGGAAGCAACATGACTATATTAGATAATTGTTTGTATAAGATAATGTTTACAGAATCATGACAAAGGGGATTTTTTGAATAATGAAGTTACTCAATTAAAAATAATTTAATGTGCTGGATTAGCAGGGTGTTGGGAAAAGACTGAAACAGTTACCTGGCAATTGATCAAGCAGCCTTGTCTCACAGAACAATACTAGCATAAAAATAGCTCATAAATCTGAAAAGCTGATTACTGAAACTGTTGTGGGAGCTTTATGTTTTAGAAGAATATTGAATTAATGAGAAATAATACAAAGGGGGAGTTTAATTATTCTGAATAGAATAATTTTCTACCCTGGCCTCTCAGGATGAGTGTGGTTATGTAGGTCACATATCTAAAACGACTTTTATGCATATTTCATTAAAAGCCACATCTTTTCATGAAGGATACGAAGCAATAAGCCCTCTTCAGATAGTACTCTCTCTATAGTGCCTTAAAAGAAAGCTATTTCCTTTGTGGTTATGGAGCTATTAAGATGAGCCATCAATAAACACAAAACCAGGCATATCTCATTTTCAGGTTATTGCTTTCACACAAAAATAAGTTGTTTTCCTTCCCACTCTCTCCAAACCCTCACAATCACTTTGAATGTACAGTAATTAGACACTGACCAGGATTCCTAGTCTGCTTGTATTTCTGGAGGGTTACTATCAAACTGATGAGAATACTAGGTAAGCATTTTCATGTTCATACAAACATCGAAGTCTTGATTCTGCATTGATTTGTAAGAATTTTCAATGAAATTTTACAAGTGCAAATGAAATTAAAGAATCAATAATGAAATTCTTGATCAAATATATTCTTTTTTTTTTGTAGTAGACAGCCACTTTGCCATTTTCAGACAGGAAACATTTTAACATCCCATTTTAGTGTTTTTCTGCTCTAATTTTTAACTGGGTTTCAGAATTTTTTCAATGTAATAAAACATTCTCACTAGATTTACACATGTCAATGCTTTCAGTCTTTTAATCACTGTTGTCACCTTTTCTCAGCTGCAAGACTGAGATTTAGTGTATTGCACATACCTAGAAGAAATGGTAGAAATGTTTGATCCATTAAACATCAGAAAGACTAATTACAAGTTAAATGATAATTTTTTGCCTAGTCTTAAAAAGCTAATGTGCATAGTGCAGGATCAGAAGGTTGATAAGATACTGTCACACATAATACCAAAACCTTTTTTCTCAGCTCAGTGACTGAATGTGGATAAAGTTCTAGTTTATCCAATACATTCTACTGGGGAACTGAACTGTACTTCAGCACATGTCTTCAGAATTGAAGCCCTATGGATTGACTTAGGCACTACTACGCCCACTTAGAGTCCTAAATAATTGCTTGCAATTTTGGAGTTTAGGGGAAGTAACTTCCCAGGTATTCCTGAACTCCGCTTTCATATATATTCGCACCTAGACCTAAGGAACAATAAAGATAAAACTCTGTTGTTTTTAAAATATGAAGCTACAGTTCCTATCACATCTTGGGATATGTCTTGGCTGTAGTACTTCTGAGTCTGAAATGTCTGATGGAGCTTCAGAATTATTCCTCCAAACTTCAAATATCAAAATTAATTCCATGATTATTTTCACAGATGAGCTATTTCAGTCTTCAATGAATACTACTTTATAGAAAAGGTAGTTGGAGTTGGAAACGAGAAATCAGGAAAGAAAGACATCATGCAAGACAGATGGTTCAGCTAAGCAAAAATGTTAGGTCAGCACTGCCTCAAACAGCACAGATCATCATTTATTACATGATTGTTTCCCTTGATGAGAGAACTGTCATCAGTCCCTCTACCACTGCACAGCCTTCTCTTGAAGCTTTTTATCCAATTCCTCCCTCAGTGTTCTAATGCTCCATAGTACCTTCTTTAATTCCATTGTGCTCTAGTGGCTTATTAAGGTTCCAGTTCCCTTCTGATCAAACTGTGCCAGCAAGCTGTTTGTTGCCTGATGAACTGTGGCATTCTGAACTATCTTCTCAATAGACAAGACACAAAGAAGTGCTTTGGTTGGTGTGAAGTTGCCAACCTGCACTAACCTGGAGTTGAGGGGAAAAGCTTCCCATTCCCCAGAGAGACTAACACAGTTGAAGCTGACAAAAAACCCAGACACGTACTAAATCCAAAGGGGGAAGGGTGGAAGCAGTACTTGTAGTGTGGGATAAAGCTTCAAGCTAGAGTGCACAGGATTTGTATACACTCCATCTTACGTACAGAAACTGACTGCACTTATCATCAGTGTGATTCTGATGCCCCACACTACCAATCCCGTCACCTCACTGAAAATAGAGAAAACCTTTCTTATCTCCTCCTTACATCAATGTCATTTATAGTCCTCTTCATACAGGCACATACTAAATGTCCGAAACTGTCAGAGCCCCTCAGACTGGTTCCCAAGCAAAAGGAGTCATCTTCCAAATGACCCCTGGCTTCCTCCAGAAGAATACACAGGGCAAGGATAGACAGGATGTACACTTGGGTCTAGTACAACCAAATGACATTAAATTCACCACTTCTCCTGACCCATTTTTTCCCACAGGAATTCATGAGCCTTAGCAGATCCCATACTAGCTCACTCCTTCAGGGATTCATACACAAATGAAGCAGTTTGAACAGGTAAGAAATATGAACTTCTTCAGAGTTGCAAGTGATTCATGAGCTAATGCCCTGGGGCCATTAAATTTCTACCAGAGAGTGAAAAATTATATGGATTTTCACATTTGTTAACACAAAGACCCCAATGCTATACGCTTACACTTATGTAGTAAGCACACCTTTTGTGCTTAGCTTTCCATTTTTCTTGTGATGCTTCTTTTTGCTTAGCTTTCATATGCTGTTGGCATTTCAAGTATTTAATCGGGCACGGAAATAACTCCTAGTCTGTAAAAGACCATATGCTACACTTGGAGAGTAGAGCAAATACAAATAAGGAGCTTTCATCTAATCTCTCATTTAATTTGCAATGATCTAAAGCACTGTAATATGGAGTACCATACCAACACCAACATTTAAAATCAGCAAAATACTCCAGAGAGTACACCTTCTATATCAACTGGATTGTAACTGACCTCACCCACACATAAATTGTAGCTGGGCACAGTGTGGGTATCTTATCACAAGGCTCATAGGAAATTAACATTTTTCCAGCAATTACTCCTCTGAAATTTATAGAAGAAACAAAATTATACCGAGGATCTATGCACTCCACTGTTTTTAACTGGCAACAACAGTTAGACTTAGTCTCAATGTTTCCAGTATATTAGCTTGATAGCTCCTGGTCTGAGCCTAGTAGAGAAACCAGAAAACAAAACTGTTTTTTATAAACACAATTAAAAATGGAGAGAAAATCATTGAGCTTGGCACCACAGGTAAAAAGTAAGAACTGAGTAAACTTTGCATTGTCCAAGTAGACATGGGTAAACTCCAGTTAGTTGTACTCATTCTTTGCTACACCCAACTGAGGTTTAGCTCACACATATTTCCTGATACTACTTTGTGATAGCAAGGAAGAAGGTGTGCATTCTTCAAGACATCTCAAACAGCTTGTGAGAGAGAAGAAAATACATTCTTCCTTCAATTCTAACTATGACTCATATGTTGAGATATGACAGGGACAACAAAAACATCAACACAAATATTTTCCAGTATAAGGGATACTTCATCATCATCTGAGCAATTAAACTACATTTTAAGATCACTGTACCATATACAAGGAAAAAAAAAACCAAAACAACCATATTGTAAGCGGTGTGACATTAAACATTTCTAAGGCTCTGTGTTAAACAACAGATACAGCTTTCTTAGCCATGTATGTCATTTACACTGTTATGTATGTCATTTACACTGACTGACAGTGACTTAAATGTCAGCATACAAGCAAACCAAGACTCTTGGAAATGGCATATTGCAAATTAATGATGAGTAAATTTCAAAAGGTTCCTCAATTTCAAGTCGGCTCACCATCTGTACTGAATGCATTGAATGCCGTATCTATGAAAAGAAGTGTGTCTATGCCACAGGGTTGTATCACAAGTCCTTGTTAATTAAGAGTTGACTAGAAACATTACAAATACAATTACATGGGAATTTGTTTGCATTTTCAGTTTTAGTTGAAACTCAAACTTTATAACATAACTCAAAATAATACAAATTCAGTGAAGTATGTGTTTTTAGATGTGCTTAAGGTTGGGGCTTTTTAGGCTAAGTAGGCAATCAGAAATTAACAAAAAATTAGATAACTTTTTTTAATTTATTTCGGTTTCTGTATTGCTTTGTCAGTCAGTATTTTTTGTTTTGGTCATTTCCCTCTTTTTATACCTCTGTTCACAGTCCTGCCCCTTCTGTTACCTTCATTCCCCTTCTACTCCTATGTGTATAATAAATATCTGCACTGTATAAACATCGTCTAAGATAGGACTCCAAACTTCTTTTAAAAATCTGTAACTGATGAGGCCAGAAAATATCAAGATTAATAGAAAAGATTTCCTTCTACTTGATGTTCTCTTAGTTACCAAAAAACACCATTTTTCCTCACAAATATTGAAAACTGTTTACAAAAAACAGGAATACTATTTCAGTTAGCCTTCCCTGTGTGCATCTAAGTTCTATACATACAAAAATAAGTTATTATAAACAGTTTCATATGCAACTTTTCAACCAACCAACCTGAGGACTACAGCTGAAGCTCTGAAATACAAATAGCAGAATTTTATGTAAGTACTTCTAATATCTTCCTTTACTAGCCTGGAAAGCTGTGCCATCTTTATGAATCTTTGTTGTCTTATGCAAAGCTTCTTGAGAAAGCACCTACTGCTTATATCTGGTTTTGTCTTTTATGAATGCCTTTGATCCTGCTTTGATCTTCTTGTTTCAGTCAGTCTCACAGAATGGGAGACCCAAGTTGCATTAAAATCCTTAGCATTCTTAGCATTAGTTTCTAAAAGCTATCATTTAATACTTTGGAAAAAGTGAGACCATTAAAAATCTTTCAGCAAGATTTCTATAGAGCTTTGATTGAAAAAATTAGTTTTTAATTCTTAGATTAATGTCAATGTAATTCAAAGAATTAATTTTCTAAACCTAGTTAGGTAACACATTTTCTCAGTTTAAAAGGATGAATAATAAAATCAAGATCCTCTAGTTCAGTGTTTTTGAACAATCAAAATATGCAGAATGTCTTTAATTTCATTTAGGTGAAGACAACTAATTGGGAAATTACATTTTAGAACATAGCTAAGCACATCCTACAGAGTCTAACGAGTTAGGAAATATCAGTAACAATGGCCTCATGCCAGCCCAGGGAGCCTGCTGTTTCAAAGGTAATGTTACTCCCCTATCTAACACATAACTCAAAAATGTTTGAATACGAGTGACAGTTACAGGTCTGTAAGATAATACAGTTTAGTAATATATTCTAATATATTTTGCCACAGACCCATATAGTATGCACACAGGTATTGATCAATTTGAAAACGAATACATTCCAGATATTCTTTTTCTAAGCATTTGTACACAGAAACTGGATTATTTAACAAGAAACTATCAAACCAATGTCATCAACTCCAATTGAAGATTCATAATAAAAGATTAAGAATGCTTCTCATTCAAAATATGCTTGCCTTGTTCAAGGACTTCTCAATACAAAATGCATAAGAGATTGCTTTGGCCCACAACTGGTTCAGAAGTAAAGATATGTAGACCACCTTGCTAGCAAACAGAACAGTAAAACGTAAGATCTTCTCTCTGCAAGCAGGGCTCATATAGGTCTCTCCTCTGTACCACCACTAATACTTTTCCCCCAAATTCTAATATTAAAATAATTTCTTTGACACATGTATCTCTCTCTTAAATTTGGATTAAATTAGCCAATATTTCATTTCAAAAAAAATAAGGGGAAGATGAAGGACAGAGCAAACAAAGAGTTTGCATTTTTTCTCCTGTAGGAAACAGGATCAGACAAACTCTGAGCTAGTCAACCCAAACACTTTCTAACATAGTTCATCCCTTGCCAGTCTGTTACTGTTCAAACAGCGCTCCAAAAAGCATCACATTTTTTTTCCTCTTCTGGACAATTAATTTCAAGTATTTAATGTTCTCTTGAACTTAAGCCTCATACCTTAGCAAAAAAATCCGACACCTTGGCAAAAGGAAACAGCATCTTCTCAACTAAATGATGCAGGGGTTTGATGATGAGGTTTCAGCCTCTGTCAGAAGTTTGTCTGGAGCCACTGTGTGCCTTCTTTGTGATTTCTAGCATCCAGTTATTAAATTAAACTGACAGATGCCCACAAAAAATATTTTATTAAGATAGTAAGGGCTTCAGTAGCTTTCCAAATAACTAATTCACATAGAGAATTTAGATGTCATTAAAAATTTACAAGCTGTTATCATTCTCTTCCTCGTTCAGTTCTGCCCACTCAGAAATTTTCCTTCTTTTTCATACTATGCATAACTGCATTTAAGTATGCAAGTCTACACACAAAAACTGACTGTAATAATTTGGACAGTTTTGACCATTTCTACAAGGCCAACAGAATTTCTACTGCAATGGATTTACATGTAAACTATTCTGTAGTGCCCTAGACACTGCCAAAAACCTCTAATTTGATTGTAGGCATCTCAGCACGGCTGAGTGACAGCTATAAAGGAATCAAACTGAAAGCTTACAGCAGTCCAAACTGTTGGCTTTCTTGGCTGAATGAATTAATCAAAACTAATGTTCATAGCCTGTCTGTAAAAAAACTTTAAAGACTTCCTAGTCTACAGGTAATTATTTTTCTTTCTTCATCTCATTCTTTCAATGTTACATTAACATTCTGAGCTGTGGTTTTACATGGGCATTTATTTTGTAGCAAGCTCAAACACAAGAAAGCAAATATTTGCCTTTAAATGCAAACAAAAGAAAAATGGATGCTATTATGTGAATAAAGCTTTCCTTTCTCTCCAGTCTTCTTTAATCAGTTAAGAAACTAATAACTTGGACAAAGACAGGAACACTGATTTATGCATTGCATTCCCTAAATCCTGTCAAATACATTATAATAGTCTGTTTTTGACTTTTACAGAAGTCCACCTGACTCACACTCCATATTAACTGCAGAAATCAATTAGTTGGGCAATAAATCCATTATGTCCTATATTATAGGAATTAAATTTTCCAAGGGTCTAGAAGGGGAGCCTCCACAATATGAAACACAGGATGGAAACACAATGTAATTTCTTTACGGTTCTACTGGAAACCTAGCTGCAGGTTATGCACGTCCCTATATCTCCATATGAAATTTTAATAAGACATCAAAAAAGCTTTAGAATTCTGCATCCATACTTAACACAAAAAAAATCTGTAACCAAAAATGGTTAGTTTAGAACTTATTTCTAAGAGTTGGGGAGGAAAAAAAAAAACCAACAAACCTAATTAAAGGAAGATCCTATTTTTACAAAGATCTACAAACATATTTCATCTGAAATGTAATAAATGCAACCACTTTGCGCTGATGGAAATACAGACAGGCAACATTCCTATTAACTTCACTGGCTGATGTTCCTACCAACTTTATCTATGATTATAACTATGCATATAAATCTCTTCAGGATCAGGAGCTTACACTACTTCAGAGAGAACTTAAATCGTAGTGAATAATGTTTTCATTAAATCAGTGAGTAAAACAGCATTTTCCTTTATTGACAATTATCTGTAACTAGATAAAAACATCTACTCATTAGGAAATTTTCAGTTTTCTGAACAAATTTTAATTGCAAGATTTCTTTTGAGGTATGCAGTACTTGGTGATAACCAGCAATATGCACTCATAAATTAATAGTGGTCTGTGTGATTGACTTTTTTGGGTTACAAGACAATGATCCCTTTTTGTCAGATGATTCCAATATTTCAGTAAATAAGTACCTTTCTTAAATAAATGTAAGATAGTGAGATACCAATTTCTCTTTATATCTACACAAATACCACCAGCAGGCCTTAAAATTCAGTTTCTACAAACACACAAACAGAAGAAAAGAAAACAGAAGAAACTTTGAATAGTTAAAAAAGGAATATTTCCAACATTCAACAACAAAGTTTATAGCATTCTTCACGCAGAAGAGTTCACCTTAAGAGCCCTGGACAAAATTCAGCACAGCTGAAAAATTCAGACAGCATTTTAGATTTTTGCCTTAAGTACCCCATTATTCCTGTTTCTGCAAGTCTGACAAGAAGACTACAATGTAAAACACTGTGTAGATTGGAAAAACCAAGAGGTTTTTTTCTATCTAATATGGCAATTTTTTTTACATAGTTATCATATACCTTCATTATTTATATTCAGAGTTCAATAATATGTCATTTACACCACACTTGATCTGCTATTATAAACAAAACTGGCCAAATTCAAATGACGGGAGTATTGCCATTAAATAATCAGACAAACATTTGCTTGGTCAAGCCTTTTTGCCTTTTTTTTTTTTACCTTTTTGCATGACCTTTCATGGCCTTATCCCAGGCCCTGCTCCTGGTACCACTCAGATATGTGTTTGTGGAAATGTTGTATTTGTGTTTTAATGTTTGAAACACTGGGGTCCTGCATTGTACTCTACTGGTTTTACACTTTCTTTCAACACAGTTGTATTCCAGGAAGAAAATTATCTAATTCCGTAATTAATTTCTACCTGCTGTGACAGTGCACCCTCAGGGTAAATATGATATTTTATATTAACACACTGAGGGTTTCCACTGTGATTGACCTTAAAAACACTGACAAATTAATTACTTTGTTCATCAATATGGCATGGCAGCTAAAAGATCTGAGCAGATACGCAGCCAGTTAACATACATGCTGCCATCTGCTGAATATGACAGCAAGGGATTTGTACTACTCTCTGAAAGAAAAGCTGTGCTGCTTTCCAAGAAGTATGTTATCAAACTCCTCATTCACAAGTCAAATAATAACTGTTCATATTCTGTAAAAAGAATTGGTAGTGTCTCATGGCTTTTTTCACCCATGGGTTTAAAATTAAAAAGAAGACTATCTCAGCAAACTCATTAAAACTTTGGGGTTGAGTCCACTGCTTAACAGCTGAAGCTAGGTTATATTCAAAAAGATCATTGGATTTGTATGAACACTCAAGCAGTGCAAATGTGAGAAAGGAATTTCACAACTTATGTACCTCATTGTCCACCCTCATTATTACTCTGATTTAAAACGCTCTCCTCTGACTTGAAACAAAAAAAAAATGGTATTAATGTGTAAGCTGTAGTTCCTGCAAAACAATGGTCAGGGGCCAGCAGAGAGAAGCGACTTTTTAAAAAGATCAATTATGAGAGAGTTTGATACCATTCATTCAAAGACTACAGCTAGCTTCTGAAAAAAAGCAGAGGAATCCCAAAACCACACACATTTTCAACTCATACAGTACCGTTCCTGTAATTAACATTCATATCAAACTGGTCTACATAGCAATAGGTAAATATATATATATATAAAACTATATAATATACATCATACTGGTCAAGAAATACATACTGATAGGAAATGCAGCACCTATATTTTCTCAGAGATGTTGAGAAACAAGATAGGTGGCTGGCTCCAAGTCCTGCTCACAGCAGAAGGGACAAGCCAGTTGTGTAGATCACCACCATTCACATTGTTACAGGATAATTCAGGCTGGAGGAGACCTCAGGAGGTCTCCAGTTCAAACTGCTGCTCAAAGCCGGGTCAGCTGTGAAGTCAGACTTGGTTACTCAAAGTTTTATTCAATCTGGTCTAGAAAACCTCCAAGGACACAGATGGTACTGCCTTGCTGGGCAACTTGTTCCACTGCTTGACTTAACAGTGGAAAAGAGTTTCCTTATGTCTTAAAATGGGAGGTATTTATAGTTTTTATGCTTCCTGAATATTAAATATTGTAGGTATGATTCACTTTTTAGACACACTAGTTATAAATGAGGAATAGCTTTACAAAAGATCAACAAAATTACTGGAATGTAAGCCACAGTTTGAGAGGAAAAACACGACATTTTGCTCCAAAGCACAGCTTTATTACAATTAATTTTTATGGATGATTTAATTCAATCATTCCCTCTAGAATTTACAAATGGGCTGATACCATACAGAAAATTGAAGAAAATCTTTATAAATTTTCTTCTCTAAAGAAGAAATCCCATGTTTACTTTGACCAAGTATCATAGCCCAAGCTACGAACAGAATTGGAATGAATGGAATCATTGCATCTCTCCCTCTGTGGCTGCTGTACAACAGGATAGGAGAAAAATCAAAACAATATTAGAGCCAACTCTCAAGCATTTGGGGTAACACTGGGCAAATGGAATAAGATAAAAAAGGGATAATGTATCCCACATGCATCCCTGGATGCAGCTGCCTTTTCAAAGTACTTCTCTTCCCAACATTTACCTCCTAAAAAGCTGCCTACCTACTTAAACTGAGAGAGCACACTGACAGTCTCCTTCCACAGCTATGCACCTACACCAGTATTCAAAATCCTACAGAGGCACCTGGGGGATTCCAGTAAGCATCATCTTGAAAAACTATTTTTTTTTTTTTTCCAGATTAATTATATTCTAACATCTACCTGGAATTAAAATACCAAACGTGTGTCAACTTACAAAAAAATACCCCAACAGTGCCGGAACTTATGTCATCAGCTATAACAAGGCCTTGGCTATATGGGACAGAACCATGAATATTGTAACAGTACCACAAATAGCACCGCACTGGTAAGTGCTTTTAAAAACTGAAAATTATTAAAAATCAAAGCAATGAACTACTGCATTACAGAAAACACCCACCTCTTAAGCTCATTTGTCTTTGGCAAGTTCTTATGCAAACTTTTCCTTCTCTATTCCAGCAGAAATTTCTGCACCAAGACAGAGATACTACATACACTGATCCTTCATTTGGGGAAAAATACCATGTATGATGGTTAAGTCAAAACCTTAAAATAAAACAGAACTCAAAATCCATCAGAATGCTTGCACCATCATTTATAATCATGACCTAATCTTTCTTTTAATCCTGGCACCCTTAAATGATTATGACAAAGACTATTGCAACTGAACTTTTAGTGGTGATTCCTTATTATTATTTTATTATTTTGAGACCCAGTCCTGCAAGATGCTGGGTCCTGGGAACTCAACAATGATCAGTAGTTGAGCATACTCTGGCCCTTCAATTCCCACTAACTTCATGTTACTACACCAGGATATTGCAAGCAGCCTCTTTACCGTGACACTTGGGTCAATAAATGCTCATATATATGCTGTAAGACATAAACTAGTTTTGCCTGTATATAAATATTTAGAGAATTACTACCAAAATAAATTCATACATACAGAATACTGCTCTTTGTTACTTCTACAGTTGAATTTGCAAAGTACATTAAAAATACATAAATGAGAAGAAGTATTTAATATTAAACATTCTACAGATTCACAAAACTTAGCTGGAGACTTAATCAGCTACTTAATCACTTAATTGTGACTTGATAGGCTGAAAATTGTGTATTTTAAGAGATAATAGTCAATTTTAAAAATTGCCAACTGAGTATTTTAGCATTTAAAAATCATATTATTCCTACTCATATTGAATCAGACAAACCAAATTTCTATCAAACAACTACATTTTTCCATCTGCACTCTAATTTTGAAATAAAACACATTTTAATATTAATTTTCCAAGTTTCACTTATTCTATGGGATCATAATTTTTTTGTGATCTTGTAGAAGAAAATCTTAATCCGTTAAGTTTTATGATACTTAAAATTATAAAAGCTGTGCATAACCAATAATACAATTAAAGGCTACTCTGATGGGATGTGTTGTAAAGTACTTGTCCATACTGGAAGGGGAAAATGCCAGAAAGCTTGTGAGCAGAGTTCCATAATCTTCTAGCAAAAGCATTTTTGGTAGAGAAGCATTCTTTATAGATGCTGTCACTTTTACAAAGGACGTCCTTCCTACATTTCACACTGATGAAATCTTTAATTACATTTTCTTATTTCTATTCATAGTAATTTAAATATAACTAAACTATAAACCTGAAAATACTATAGCTACAATTTACTCTAAAGATTATGTTAACTCCTAAAACGCCAGAAGGAGGATTTATTTTATAGATTTGTTTTTGATGCATGAATGAAATCCTGAATTAAAAAAAGCAAATAAATAAGCATGGTATGTGAAAGAAAAAGCAAGCTAAGTCACAGAAATGTTTACAAATATTGATCTTAGCTTTATATATAATTTAAACTTCCACAGAGTTAAGTCTTTCTTATATTTCATATGAACTGTAAATACGTGGGAATACTTTACTAAGGCAGTTTCTCCACTAATGGAAATTAAGGTCAAACTTAAACTTCAACAAAAGTAAATTCTAGATACGGATTAGCTTTAAACAAAGCGTTAAAGAGATGCCTGACTCACTGGTTCTCTATTAAACCTGTCCACAGTATCCAGTACCTAAATATTTCTGTCCCTCTGTCAGGTGCAACTTGGTACTTGTCAAGGGAGGCAGTAACATTTCTGCTGACTCACAGCTGCTCACATCACAGCACACCTCACACTGGCATCGGCACAAGCTCACTGGGAAATAACAGCTCTGCGCTTCTGCAGAAACTTGAATTTTAACTATTTGCAGTGCACACTTACAGAGATATACAAAGAAAAGTAATGTTCACAGAAAAGTTCCTAAAACAACTCTGAGTAACAAAAATACTTTTGAAAGATTCACTTCAAGAAAGCAGGGAGTAGGAAAAACATCAACTCCTAAACTTACTTTCAATAATTATTTAGTCACCTTTTAATTTTGATAACACCCAAAAAAAATCAAAATACATTTTTCAGGTATTAGTAGGACTTCAAAAAATTCTCTATTTTGAAAAGCAATCATCTAGTGTAACTAGGACAGTTACACTAACAAAACATGCTTCTGAAGCCTCACTGTGATATTTTAACTAATATAGATGTGTGGATTAGGAAGCAAGATCATAGTATTGACAGATTCCAAAATTTACTCTGCTAATACAACTGATGATTATAAACTGTATTTCAATCTGATGGTAAAAAACTATCCAAATATTAGCAAATTCAATCATTTAAAGTAGACCTGAATTTTGTCTCACATGTGCAGTATTTTTGTATTTTATTTAACATTTATGTACTCTTCACTGGCTCAATTAAAATAATCTTTTACTAATTTTTCTAATCATCTGATTTAAAAACACTTCAAGTGTCCTGTTTCTATCATGTTCTTTACAAATGTAAACAAATATAATGTGTTAAAAAGTTTCATTTCTATACCACTGATAGCTTAATTTTGTTTGTACCTTTTTCTCTCTCTTTAGTTTCCTTGAGGCATCAAAATCTTTTCTGTAAAGAAGAACAAATTTATCCTCTTCAAGGACATTTCAGAACAGTTAACATCAACAAGGGTCAGTATTCAACCCTTCTTTCCAATTCCCTAAACTTTTCATTCTCATAATCAGGAGAATGCCTAAAATGTGAAATCTGGACCACCTTCCTAACTTAGTAGAAAATACAACACCCATGAAATACTAAGTGTAAGACCAATTTCAGGAAGAATTTTCTTGTTTGGAAAAAATATTTGTTAGCATTGCAATTCAAAAGTTTTCAGATGTTACCTGCTACAAATAAAGATTGTCTTTCCACAGATGCACATGTATGGTGTCCTTTTTCATAACCGCCATCACTACTTTCGAGCTCTCAAACTCAGATTGCAGAATTTTGAATTTATTTATGTATAATTTGGCACCTACACCCCATTTATCAACTTCACTTTCCGTGTACCCAAGTGAACAAGTGTCTATCTTATCCCCCAGCTGCCAGCAATACATCTTGCAATATGGTGTGAAGAAAAATTGTTATAACTTTAGGCACACACTGAGAGCATCCTTCCCCATCTAGACAAGCTGTATACACAGCGTGCCTCCATTCTGCTCATACCCTGTCCCTTGATGCCTGCAGGAAAGCTTTTGGTATCTCTTTTCATTTCTCTCACAGTCATGTATTTCACACTGACTGCAGCAGCCAGTCTCCATGCTAAGAGCTCAAGAAGAAATATCATTCACATAGAATTCACAGGTTTTTAAAGATGATTAAAAGCTTTGCTAGAGAGAGATCTTCACAATCAGGTATTCCCTTGCCACTTCAGGGCATAAGGCAGAAATAAAAATTTCTCATGAGGGCTTCAATTTGTTTAATTTTTCATATACAGTTTAACAAACATAATTATTTCAGGTACTAATTGCTAATGATTCTCACCAGTTTTCATACAGTCTTTCCAGGCAAAAAAAAAATTACTTGTCAGCTTGCTAGAAGGTGGAGGAATAAGTCTATTACCTATTTTCATTTTCTCCCAAATGGATTGTTAAAATCAAGCAGAAAAAAATTGGGACATTTTATGTTATCCTTTTGAAATATGTTTTGGTACCTTTTCATATATCAAAAAAATTATTAGATTGTAACACACAAAAGTATCTGAGGAGTTCAGGAGTTCTGAAAGCTTATGTTCTTAGGGGCCTGAGGAACCCCTGGTTTTATTTTTAACTTTACTCTTCAATATTTTACTTATTTCAAAGACAGATATTCCAAGCAGGATGAGGAAGTGGAAAAACATACTGCATCATTGAAACTCCTTAAGAAGTTTGCATTCTATGATTAATTTAATAGTTCATCTACTTTGCCAGCTTTATGATAGACTGAAAAAAAAGAAGGGGAGAAAAGTGTGGGGACAATGAAGCTAGGGAAAATTAGAGAATTAGTCACTGCGGTGCTCTAGAAAAGATTTAAATACCTTCAATCTTGCCTTTGTGGCTTTGAATCTATGTTCTTTTTCCATATGAAATTGTTTCTGCTGAAAGCACCATTCACTTTGTCCTTTGGAGAACCTGAGGTTTCTAGTGCTTTGGTGTGATTATTCTATATTGAATTCATATGAATATATGTGACTGTCCCCTTTTCTATTTTTTTAGCGCTACTTAATAGAAAATAGGGCTTTTACCTACTTTCTACAGGAAAAAAAAATTAACTAATCTCCTTTCTGTATCCTTTTTATTTCCGTTGTAGAAGGTAATTCAATAGCATCTGTATAAGAAGGGATTCTCCATTGTTGACCCTATCATTCATAATTTCCTTTCCATGCCATAAGGAAACATGCTTTGTAGATCTACCTTCCAAGGAAATGAAAAATTGTATCTCTGTAAAAGATACTGCTGATGAAAAGGGGATGTCTAAGACATCTTAACATAAAACATAAATTTTAATTCACTCACAAAAGAAAATCTAGTTATTGTAATCCCAGAAGAAATCAAAAATCTAATAAAACACTGGGAAACACAGGAAAAGGCAGCATTTTTGATCTGGGAACACTATGCCAAGGATATGCAATCTTTTCAGATAGCCTGTAAGCACAACAGTGCTCTTGAAGACAAAGACACCAATCTTGTAGACTTGGAGACAGTTAGAAAATCACGTTCTGTTCACACTCATCCTAGCACCCTCCCAAGCTTGGGGTTTTGTTTCGTCTGGAGTTTGGTATTTTTACCCTGAAGTTTTGCTTTTTTAAGGATGTTTTTAGCCCATTTTTCTCTTAGTTAAGATTATACAGCACCTAAAAAAAAGGCACAACAGTGTTGGCCTTTCTGTGCTAATGTTGAAAAAGCACACAATGTAGCCCCCAGAGAATCTAGTTAAAACAAAAAAATTGCCATCTGCAAAGCTGATACATTTTTACCACACAAAGCTGAAAAACACATTTATAATAATCTTGACTGTGTCATGAATAAGACTACCCTGCCCATAGATTTTGAGTTTGAATCTTCTAAGGGAAAGTAATTGAACCATTAAGACGCTTCATCCATGTTAACAGGATAGTGCTGTTATTTACACTTGGGCCACGCTCAGCTGTGCTGAACGCGCGTCCCTGGGGAAGCCAAATCCCATTGCTGCCTGTGCTGTGAAACTGACCTGTGAAACTTGACAGGAGCCAAGCCAGAGCCCTGGCTGGCACAGCAGCGTCGTCTGACTGCAAAGACACTGGTTCATGTAGGAAAGAGGAAACTCCTAATTGCCCTTGGGAAGATTTTCAAGGGTTCTTAGCAAATGCCCTCCACCTGCCTGCACGTGCACAGGCTTTCCCACCTCAGCTCACAGGCCAAACCAAAGAGACACGATAGTCCCTTGCTGCCCATGGGCCAGCTGGAGAGCCCAGGTGGCTTTACCCTCACCAGGGCCCAGCCAAGCCCTGACTTAACTTTCTAGACGGAAGCGCGGAAGGGATTCCAATGAGGAAAACCCCCTCCCCACAGCTCCCTACATCAACCCACCCTTGCCATGGTGCCTGCTGCTCTTTCGGGAGAGCGGCTCCTCCCCG
>VXAD01004603.1:378784-528188 GCA_013399195.1 Dicrurus megarhynchus | reverse complement strand
AGGGCACCCCCGCGCCCCGCAGCTGCCCACGGCCCCCGGCAGCACCGCTCGCTCGCAGGAGCCGTGTCCGCCGCAGGGGGACGGGGCTGCCGCGGCCCCAGCCCGGTAGCTGTCCAAGGCCGGTCGCTGTCCAGCGCAAACCAGCGGCGATCCATCCCGCTCCAGGCAAGGAGGCATTTATAACGCTGGGTGACTGCACCAGTTCTGGGGAAGCAGCGAGGCGCTGGAAGCAGGGATCGGCAGCCTCCGACTGCAAATAAATTTGTTTAGAGTGAAACTGGAGGCGTCACGTGAAGACCCCGAATTTAGTACTATAGCCACGCTCAGGGCTGCTGCAGTTTTGTTATTTACAAACGTAGTCAAGTCACCAAGAGATCGCAGCTGATATTGAAATAATGATAAAAGTAAACCCCGGTTTTAGCCATACAGCCTGGCTTGTGAAGATTTCAGATTTACTAATTTGGAAAATCGGAATTGCACTTCACCATTTACGAGCAATAATGACTGAACAGGTCTGCAGATGTCTCTAGTGCTGTATTTTATAGATGGAGAGCTTGTCTCATTTGTCGTTTTTTGTGGCATACAATCTTGAAACTGTGAGCATTATAGAAACGTGACAAGAGAAAACATTGCTCTAGTATTGCAATCCGTTACCAGTAGCAGTCCGTGGCATGTTGCCACAATTTGTATTGCATGTTGGTGAATGTCATTTTAATGATACCAGGTAGGTACCAGACAACCATGTGAGGCAATGTTCAGCTCTTCTGGCAGGTTTTTCATTTAAAATAAAGGTATTAATCATATATAAATATGTACTGAATGTCCAACAATATGGACTGGATGCTCCTCATTAAAAACAAAAACAGCAATTCAGTGGAAATCTGATTTACAGCTGCAGTATTCTGACTGCTTTTCAATCAGTAAGAT
Organism: Dicrurus megarhynchus; assembly: GCA_013399195.1. Classification (NCBI taxonomy): domain Eukaryota; kingdom Metazoa; phylum Chordata; class Aves; order Passeriformes; family Dicruridae; genus Dicrurus; species Dicrurus megarhynchus. The sequence goes on along the minus strand of VXAD01004603.1, from coordinate 527,261 downwards.
ACAGTAACAAAAAAGCAGAGGTGATAGTGGATTACTAACATTACCTAAGAAATTAGTTATATCAGTTCTATTAAATAAGAGCTATTTGAAACTATCAGGTATTGCAGTGCCTATAAGGAGACTCCATCAGGCAATGCACACACAGGAGTTTCACATCTGTGTGAATAGCAGCACATGGTCTCATTATAACCACAGGTTTCCACACACTCATTTTCCGTATTTTTCTGTCTTCTTACCCTTAGCAAGATCTGTTAAAGAGACTGCATAAAAGCAGGAAAAACAAATTTGTATCATTCTCTGTCCACAGAAGAGTAAAACCACTAATGAAGAAAAAAGAGCTGGCAGAAAAAATCTTTTTAGTTCAGGCCCCAAAATAACACTGGGAAAAAATATTCCATCTTATGTCTCTGTCACCATCCAGCACTGAAAGTCAGGATGAGGCACTGGAAAAAAATTGCACAAATTAACTTTGGAAACTTTGCTTCTAGCCCTTTTTGCTGTGGCATGCTGTGCAGAGGGCATGAAAATGGCCTTTTATTCATCACTCCATGTGACATTTCCAGAGATATTCAGATGTTCTTTCCAGGCTCTTTTGACTTTGTCAAGGGTCAGGAATAAAAGAGCTCAAAAGTCTTTCAGATTAGATTAAAATTAGAGCCCTTAGTCAAAATCTGGTTTTTATCAGATCTAAGTGGATTTTCATAAATTAAAAAAAACGAGATCAAATGGATCCTACACCACATTAAACATAAAAAAGGTGTAACATGGCAATAGTAATTTAATTTTTTGACTATGAACAATATATTTCACGTTTCTGTGGAAAATTATAAATGTAAAATTTTTTACAACATTTTTCTAGCAAAAAAGTACAAGTTCTGACTGCACACTCACTTCAGAAATGGAACTAGTGCTCAATTATTTATCTTGCTTTATGCTAAATTGAAACAGAATAATAATTTTCTGCCCTGCAGGTTGGGAAGCAAATCTATGATATGAAACTAATTGTAGGAAACAAAGGGATGGGAATTCTTTCTTTTCCAGAAAGAATTGTGCAGTATGCTCATGCCTAGAAAGACAACTTTTTAGGTGCCCTTGACACTCATGAACTTACTAGCTTAGGGAGATGAATCACAGGAGATATTTCCAGTATACCCAATACATTTCTAGTTATGGCCTACATAATTTTCAGGTAATAATTTATTTTATTGATCAACTATTTTAAAATAATGCCTTGGGGAGTAAAAAAGAAAAATCTTTAATTTAATACCAGGCCATCATTGAGTCAAGACTGCTGTCCACAGGCACTCTTATTATGACAGAGATGTTGTGCTGAACTTACTCAGTTATTTACTGATAGTAAAGTGTTTAAGTATCGCCATCTTATGGTAAAATATGTAACAAAAATTTATATATGGTTTACTCCCCAATCTCTGAAACATTAAGATTTTATTTCAACCACAGAAGTTTATTGCCCATGCTTTTGAATTCTTTCATTTTAAGCTCAATATAAATTATTGATCAACTGTAGAAATTCTTCTTAAATAAATGCAAGGCAGCTTACTAATGATAAATTATAACACAGTGCTAATTACTGAATATCAATTTAAGATACTTATTAAATGTTATATTTTTTTACTTTATTCTATTTTTTCTCTGTATTTACATGGGAATTTTTTTTCATTATCCATGATAATATATGTCATTAAAGATTTATTTCCAATAGGGTGCCTAGACATTCAGCAGGAAGCAAGCTACTGTGAAAGGATTTGGATATAAAATTTTCCTTTCTCCTAGTCATAAGTGTAGTATCTTGAAAGAAGGAAGTATCCAATATTAGGAAATTTCTAAGAGTTACTGCTAGATGGCATCTCTGTGCTGCTTTTCTCCACCTGGAGTTTTCTGTAATGACCTTCACAGTATGTAAAGTGGACTTCTTTTATAAGGGTTGCTTTGCTGACCATCATTTGATAATCACAGTGGTATAACCAAGCATTTTATAGTGTGATAAAGCTGTTCCACATAGAAATCAAGCTCAGCAATTTTCCAAGTATAGATGGCATTTTGTAAGTTTAATTTTTGAAATCTAAATAGATCTGATAAATATGTTCATGTTTCAATGCAGTTAATGACCTTTAGGCCTTTAAATTTTATAATGGCTTTATATTCTCCATATAGGATATGTATATGCCATTTGTTTTCCATTATTTGAATTTTGCGAAAAAATATTTCGGAAAATGACTGCCAAGTACAATCCCAGACAGAAACTAAGTGCAGTATTATTAAAGACAGTTACAGAAAGGAACTGTGATTTATATTCATTGCGTGGGATAAGAGAATGGTTGGGAATATTAACATTAAAAAATAAAAGCTGATGTGAAATCGGTCATCTATTTTTAAATGCTTAAACTTTGCATCTTTGGAATGCCTGTGTTTCTAGATTTTAAAAGTCTATGATTTTCACACATAATCAGACTATACAAATAGCCACTAAAATCTTTATTCTTCCCAGATTTCAAGAACTTGTCAGTAGGCAGGGTACACTGCTTTAGTGCTGCTTAGCAATACAAATTAATTGATCCCTATTGCAGGAATTTATAACAATCCTAGGTACAGCAAAGGCTTACCCCAATACACTATAGTACTGAAAATATGACTCATAGGACTACAATACACTGCAAAATTAAACCTCATTAACTACTTGGAAATTAATTTACTATGTTTCCTACAGTATTAGTACTTAGTCAATATGAAAATCATTCATAATTGTTTAACCTCCAAGGTTTAATAATGCTCTAAATCATTAATTGCTGAATGTGGTCAACTCTCACTTGGTGTCTGCTTTCCCATTTCTGAGGATCATGACTCAACAGCCATTGAGGAACATCCAGTTACTATCAATATGCCCTGGGCTCTCTCCCAGGTGTCATTCCAGTTATTTTACTCTCCCTCTAGTAACTTCCGTCAATATGTAAAGACCCAAGATTGTAGCTAACACTGCTTGTTCTTTCTGCAGTAATCAATACAGTGCCTTCTCACCTTCCAGTCCTGGGAAAAAAGGATGCTTTGTGTATTTCCTATTTATCTACACACAGTGACACACATCCGTCGTTACATTTTATACAATCACAGAAAGGTATTCATTGTATCATTTTAAGTAACGTATATTAAGATATTGGAAGAGAATATGCAAAAACACACATGTGAGTGACAACTGCATGAGTGCTAACTCCTCTGTATCTAACAGATACCACGTGGTCTTTAAGGGCTTTTTAAAACTGTTGATGCTATGGGAAGAGGTCCTTTTTTTCTCTGGTTGAAAACTGATTCCTTTGTTGCTCATGAGTACTATGACTTCTACTCATTTGAATGCACTCAAAACCAATTATATATGTTATACAAAACCTCAAAAATAAGTTTTGTATGTGTACATATACATAGACTTACCCTCACAGGAAACAATTATTTTTCCAGTAGAGGCATATTGCCTTCAGGTATCCAAGCTTCCACCTTTCTTCCATGTTTGGCCAAGTCATAAGCCAGTGAAAGAGAATCAATTCACAAAGTCTGCAAAGAAGAAAAAGATGAAGCAGAGAAGGCAACTGTCAGGAACAGGAAATGCAGTACTAAAGCTATTAAAACAACATCAGCTCTAAAAAATGCTGTTTCTAGTTGGCTGCAGATTTAACAGTTGCGTTGAAGTTCAAATACGTGAAATTCATAAGGGACCTATTAAGAAATGAACAGGAAGTCCAGAGAGGGTCCAGTCTATTTGGGGCACTGAAATCCCCTATTTCAAAACTGCAGTATGACAAAAATGCTTCAGGGCATCACTTAGGCATTCTTAGTGAATCTTGACTGAAAGCTAGGGAAAATTCAAAAGCATTCTGTAAATCTATGCAGCAGTAGTCTGGGAGAAGTCCTCTCAAGGACTGTCTTTCACAAGAACACCAATCTATCCTACTGCTTCACTCCACAAGGCAGCAGATTTCTTGTCTGAGACCAAACCTAGAGGAAGCAAGGACTTTGTGTGCCTAGGATTGAGTACAGAATTCTTTTCATGAGTGAGAATTTGGAAACCGTGAAACAGTTACCTTACTTTCAGAGTTTCAGAAATTCTTGGATTTACCTCAGAATTCCAGACCAGATCTATTGTTCACATGTTTTTAAACCAAGATATGTGACCCAAGCACATGGTTCTACCCACATTAATCATTCCACCTAAGAACCTAGCCAGCAGAGCTCTTAGTCCTTTAAGTCAGTAAAAAACCAGAAATGCAATAGCAGTACATATTACTCTTAAAAGTACTTTCAAATGTATCTTGACATGACCTCCTATGTCACAGCATTACTTCAAGATTCAGTGACACTTCACTGTAAGCATGGACTGCAGCTTCTGATTTTTTCCTTAGTGACTCAAAGAAAACTGACCTTCTAGCCACAGCATAATCTACTAGAACACTTGAAACTATTTCAAAAACATTACTATTTTTATTGTCTTTGTTTTAGTTCCTTACGTTAAGGGGCTTTAAAGGCTAGACTTGGTTTTATTTGGAATCGAAGAATTTGTATTTCTGTCTTACAGAGACATCAAGACAGCAAAATGCAAAATAACAAGGCATGCTGTATGGATTATTTTATCTCCATTCCATCCCTTTTGGAATAGGACTAAAATATTTTTTTACAAATAAGGAAATAACTGATGTGTCAGATAAAAAAAGTTAGTACCATTTGTCTAGTTAGGCATGTGTCGTCTAAAACTAGACGATCTCTAGTCTTCATCTTTACTGGCCAGCTTCTAGAGATGGTTTCCTAATAACTACTTTTTCTGACAACAGGACTGATTCATACCAATTAACTGAATACACCACAAAATGTGTGCCTGCTTAGGGAAGGAAACAGCACAAAATATTGGGGATACAAGCAGTTGACAGTGAGAAGTAACTGTATCAATGGATACACGAGTATACACAAGAATTTGCTTACTGAAAGGTTCATGGTGGTATACTCTTCTTTCATACTATGCTATGCTGCCTTCAGCTTCATGACAGAGGTTTACCCATCAGAAAAGCTAAAGAAACAACCAGGTGTATTTTTCATAAATCAGTAAGCAATCTTAAATTGGAATTTGAGTTATAGCCCAAAGCAGATTGAATTCCAGGCCTATGGATATGGAGTTGTGTGAAGTCTTACCCAGCTGCTTCTGTAGCTATGTCTTTTCACAAGAAAGAAAAACATTTTATGTAATTACTCATAAAATATGCAGTCCTCTTTATTTAAAACATTTTTTCCTCAGGAGGAATTAAAGAAACTTTAATATTCTGACCTCTGTTTCAGACTTTTAAATCACTTAAGTAACTAACCTAAAGCAGCTCCAGATAACATAAATGCAGTGTTTTTCATCCTGCATTCCCCTGAAGAGTAGTCATCTGTCTGCTGCACTGACTTCTAACCAAACAAATCCTTGTAACTGTGATTTAATGATTCTGTTTACTTATTTCACAGAAAAGCATGTATCAGTCAGCATAACAGCAGCTTAAACAAATTCTGAAAACAAGCAGCCCTCTTCACTGCTATGGTTTTTGGAAACAGTGTGTGCATCCTCCTCAAGCCATAAAGTAACCCTTAAGGGGGCAGCCAGAACAATTGGAAAAAATTAACTCCATTCTGAGTGAGAACTGAGGGAACTCTCTTAAGTGCCAATCATAATATGGTGAATATTATTCTTAAATTATTGTGGCATGTTATTAAAAAAGAGTTTCTCTAGATTTTCATGGCCTTCCTTTCTTAGAACCACAGCTATAGGAATATACTTCAAATTGTGTTTCAGTGTGTCCGTTTCAAGGAGACAACTAAACATGTAAGTATTTTTCCATGTATGAAATTGTAAAACTATTTGAGTTTGGACTTCAGATTTAAAATTAGATTTACACAAATATGAACTTCAGCATTTAGAATACAGTAATACTTGTGATGACAGCAATATTATTGATGTGAGATCTCATTATAAACACAAACCTATCGCACACTTCCTTACTCATATTAAATGGGGATGTTCTCCTACTACAATTATTTTTTTCCTATTCTTTTTGTATAACCTCCTACATATTATTTGAACTGTTCCACCTTCTCATCATAAGACTCTGCATTTTCAATATATTGGGATGTTTTTCCCAAGAAAATATGCAGAAGTCAGTGTAGTTGTAACAAACTATTGTACTGAGTAACCAACAGTACATAGAATAGATGATGGTACACTGGTAGGTACAAGCACTCAGTTCTCAGTTCTGAAAGCCAGTGTGTGACAGGTTTGAATTTATAATGAGATCTCAGATCAGTATTTTTTGCTATCATCACAGGTGTTTCTGGGCACCTGCATAAAGAATATAGAGATGTGTGTCAGGCAGAGTAGCTTAAATGCAAAGATTGCCGCTGACCTGTTTTCCGTCCTGTCTCTGAAGACGTGCACAATTATCAAAACACTAAAAACATATGTGTTAGCAATCTCCCATGAGAATCAGCTTTAGCCACAAGCAAAGAGGATGGCCTCCTGCATTTGTGAATTTTTAAAGCCTCGAGTTCCCTTCTGTCTCTCTAACCTAGAGGCTAATCCTACTGCCACCTCTGTCTGCCATGTAACAGGCAGGAATTTCCTGACTTCCAGATACCTCCTCAGTCTCCAACAAAAACTTCACAAGTGCTCTTGCTTTTCTTTGTAATTAATGTGCTGATATTAAAATGATATGGGCTTTACTATTCAACAAGCTCAACAGTATGTATGTGTAATAACATCTGCAATTGAACTAGATATGCAAAAATGTAGCTGAAAGGCAAATAAACTGGAAGCTATGTTCCATACTGTGTCACACAAAAATTAGTTTCCAGTCTTACAGAAGTCTCCTGGCCCTGAAAAATACACTGAAACCAGATGCAAAGAATAAAATAAGTTCCTTTAAGGTAGGAGGACAAGTAAATAGTAGGAGTGGCTATGTCTTCACCTTTTTACTGAATTTTCATGTAAAAGTCCTGAAGTTACATATGCACCACATAATTCTACATTCTTTGATGTAACAAGTTCACTTATGACATCAAGAAATCTGTCAGCTGTGGCTCATACAAGGTTAAATAGCTGGTTTGCATTCTAATCCTTTTCAATAGGAAGTTTATAAAAAAAATTTTAATAACCTTCTGCTATACTTGTTCTGCAGACACTGCTAAAATAAATACTTTCATATTAGCAGATGATGCAGATATATATTTCTACCTTGTTTCCTTTCCATACATCTTGCTGTGATCAGCAATCTGTTCAGCACAATTCAAGAAGCTCAGATTTCTGTGCTGTAGTTGTCTTATGCTGATCTTTGCTCTCTGGACTTGCTTTCTCATAAAGCCACACACATCTGCTGCTTAAGTTCAAGGCAATGAATGTGAATATCTTCACTGTGGTGATAGAGTAAAATAAGTGTATCCAAAGTTCCGGGTACTGACCTTGCGTTTATATGTGAGATCTCACAACACCAGCAATGTTCTGTCCTTTCTTTAAAACAGCAAAATACAGCTTTAGCCTACAGACGTGTGTGTGTGTAGATACGTATATATATATAGTTCCCCTCTTATTTGTCAATGAAAAAGAGCATGCATTTGAAGAAAATTTTGAATGGAAATATTTGCTGAATCAGTGTTCTCAGAATGCCTCATTTATTTAGACCATGGTATTTATCTTTTTTAGAGACAAAGTTCTCCCTCTCTAAGGTGGTCTTTCTCGTCTCAAGCACTCAGAAGAAAAACTCTATTGGCTAAAACACTCAGTCATCATTAAAAGTATTTCATGAAGCAATAACTTGATTTTGTGAGCACCACCAGGGACTATACTGTGGAATTTTAGAGCAGGCCGGGAAGTAGTTTCTTGTCCCCAAAACACCTTTATTTATACTTCAGTCAGTGCTAGCTTTCCCCCTCTTCCTCCTCCCACTCTGAGCTTCAGAGAGCAGCACTTGAGGATGACCACAAATGCCACTCATCTGTTCTTCAAACTCCTTCAACATCATTTGTCTATGGAGGGATGTACAGGTAGATCTGTTCCTCTACTTGTCAGACTAGACAGTGAAATTATCCTGGTGGATATGATTCACAAGGAGGAAGAATGTTGTTGGCTCAATTTGAGTTTCTTCCAGCCTGAACGAGAAGTGAAGAAACATTCTTCCTTTGGAGATTTCAAAACCAAAAGAAGACAGAATGACATGGCTCCCGGATGTCTCTGATAAGGCCACTGTACAAGAAGCCACCAGGCAATATGGAGAGCCTCAAATTTTAATTTTTTGAAAAAATGAAGGAAAAGGGATTTTGATGCAACACTGGCAGTACTTGAAGTATTCAAATTTGCCCAGTTCTAGATTTGCCAAGTAAGAAAGCTACATGAATAGCCAAGGTCACCACTGTTGTTTACACTGAAGAAAGTTTTACCCAGATCCTGTTGGCATTCATATTACATTCACCAGTGTCTTTCAGGAATGAAATTAATTGCTCTTGCTAATAGCTCTCTCCCATTTAGAAATAGCACAGAAATTAAATAAGGTTAAGACTGGTTAGGCCAGTGGGTCCATTGTCTGTGCAAAGGACATAACCAGTTCATGTTTTCTCATATGGTTCCCTAAATTACTTTCTAAAAGATGGTAAGAGTGATGGTAGTTACTGAAAAATATACCTGATAAGCCCTAACTGCCCAGTTCTTCTGGTAAATAGACACAAGATTGCATCTTTTCTCCTTCAGAATTTTCCCAAACCACGTGCAATTAGATATCATCCAACACTGACATTCCCATCCTCATTAGCATTCCTGGATATATGCTATTTGTATTTTGGGATTTTCTGGTTTTGATAGCCTCTTTTACTTAAGAATGACCAATATTACCTTTTCACTTTCTAGCCCCTCTGGGCCCCTACCTTCAGAAACTATTCTTTTAGGCAAATATTTTTGTGTTGAATTATCACTCTTTTTTTATCCATTGTCATAAATTTCTAACAGTTCTAATAATTTACTGTATCATATCATCATTGGTTTCCCAAACTGAGGCAGATTTTATGAAACTAATAAATGGAATATTTTTCTTTTCTAGTACTTCTGCTTCCTCTGCAAAAAATCTGCTATCATTAGCTAATATAATACCAAGGTCCTTAGGCTTCTCCTTTCTTCTCTCTCCAAAATGCTGATCGTTATTCTGTACCCACACACTTCTTGTTTGCAATCTTGGAATGCTTTCTGACTAGCCATGTCCCTTAGAGATCCTCCCAACAGCTAGGGATTTGTGTTTGGCATTCAGTTTTCTTTAGAGGATGGTTTCTTTTACCTGGAACCTTTTTGATACTTTTTGGTTTTGAGAGATTAAGAGTTTTGCTAAGTTTTGACAGATTCCTTCTGTATTATTTCATATGCTAAATTTTGTTATTTCTATTTCCTTTACTAATATTTGAAATTAATTCCTCTGAGCTACAAATAAGAGCACGTCAAGCCAAATGCACTGTTTATGTAGGAAAAATATCCCAGACTTAGATCAATTCACGTGATTGTGGTTCATGCCTCATATATGTTTGATTTTACTTAAGAGTCTGTAACCAATCTTGTAACTTTTTCATTGGACTGGAAAGACTTCCGGCTGTCTTTCCAAGGGCATATATCCAAATTCTGGACCAGTTATTCCAATTAGAATCAGTTTAATTAAAATGCTTCATGTCAGGCATTGGGCAGGGCAGGGAGTGGAGGCAGGGAGGGTAAGGAATCTACCACAGCCTAAAGGAGCCATTTTTTATATATATGTTTTTGGGAAGGCCTTTTATAACACAAGTCTGTTGGAACAAAGTATTGATAGTAACATGAGGAACTAATGATCAGCACACCTACCATCATCAACTTGAACCTTAGGTGAAGAAATATTTTAAATCATCTACTTAATTAATCTTTTTAAAAAATAATATCCAGTCAGACAATTCACATTTGGCGATCAATCATATTACTTCAAAGTCTCTGCATTTTCCAACTGAATTCTTTGAATTCAGAACATTTTAAAATTGGCAACATCCTGCTAGAGACATGTTCACACCAAACAGAGCGTGTCCTCCCCTTTTCCGGTCAATAGGGCTTTGCACTTCTGTTTTCATTAGGACCGGCATGCTCAGACCCACAGGCACTGATGCTGGGGGGATTCTTACCTGACAAAATGACAAGGGTGATTCCACAGTATAAGTGAGTGCCATGGTGTCTATTCTACAAGACTCTGCTTGGAGATCAACTTCCTTGAACAGTAACTGGCTGAAAGACCAAAGAGAGCATTGGAGGTAATGGGAACTTCAGAACAAATCCTTAAATGCCTGACTATGAATGCAGGCTGTGCCACTGCTGACTCTTAAAAGTGAGCTCTAAATCCAACTCAAAGCTGTATGCAAGACCACCTGCACTGTTTGCCTTGAGACAACAACTTCTGTTTTCAGATGGCACCAAAATTGTTTGGTTTGAATTGTGTCGTGTGGAACAATACATACGTTACATAAATGTGCGAGATATGAGCCTTACAGGATAAAATGCAAAATCTATCTCAAATGAACAGGCTGTGAAACGGAGAGTTTGTGATGAAAAGAAGGATGAAAGCCATAAGCTAAAGTGGACACATTGTGAAAAATGTATTAGGTACTCTGAAAAAGGGAAACAGTAGGCTTAGAAAGGGACGATAACAAGAAATCCAAATGATACAATGGGAGGTTAGAATAAATTATTCTACTGGGAACAGCCTGGAAACACTGAAAATGGAAATATCTGAAAAAACTTGCTAATATCTAAAGACTGTTTTTTCTTTCATAAAGGCACTGACCTATTAATAAAAATATGACTAATGGTACCCAAGTAGATTTGGACTGGGATATATTTCATTAAAAAATACACTGCTGAGTGCCTAAAGAAAGCCCTATGACTATACCTCCCTCTGCCCATCCATCAGTTGTGAATTAGAATGTTACCATACCTTTGGTCAGCATGCCTGTGCCCATCAAAGATCATGTGGACAGAAGATTATTATGGACAAGCACATCAATTCAGGATGCATATGAAGAAAATGAGGATGAATAAGCAAATGATTCAATATTTATATTTCCTAACACACTGCCCTCAGTAGATAGGAAAGAAAACAGAAGTAAAATCTTCCACAAATAGTTATTCCAGTTTTTAAACAAACATAGGTTAAATTGTTTGTACTGCTTTCCTATCAAGCAAAATCAACGATGAAGCAGAATGTTAGGTGAATACTATAATTTTGAATACACATTTATAATTTATACTTGCATTTGTATAAGATAACAAATTTTGTGTGCTCACTTAAGAAATGCCAGTATATTTATGGCTTATCAATCCAAAGTTGCTCAAATTTTAGCATTCAGATTTGTGAATTATTCATAAAATAGCTGTGCAGTAGAAATTATTTATAGAAATCTTGCTGAAAATAGCACTCTTTGTAGACTGATTCTAGTAAAAGAGAAAGCTAATTTTGTTAAATTGTTTAGATCAAATTATCTGCTTAGCCTTATTATTGAGTATACAGTGCAATCTATTTTTAACTATGCAATGGGGCTCTCAGCACTTCTCAGAAGAGTGAGATAGAGCCTAACACATTCCACTGCTGCTGTTCTGGAGGCCTGCTGTGAATATGCAATTATGAATGGATTCAGTGTGTGACTTTGCTTTGAACTGTACTATCTTCTATTGTGTTTCTGGGAACTGCTAAGCCATCCTGTTCTGTTTCTGTCCAGAGTTTTGTCTTTTGAGGACATCATACACTACTGCAGAAGAAATAACAGATATCTTCCATATGAGAAAGAGTAAGCAGAGCAAACAACACAACTGCTATTGTGGGATTCCCACGGGATTTGTATAGTACAATCTCAAAACAATAGATTTCCTTATTCTATAGCTAGAAAGAGAATGTGTTAGAGTCTGAGGTACAACTAAAATGCCTTAGGACCCCTAGGCCAGTGTTTCTGCACAAAGACCAGTGGAGTTGCAAACACTGTCTGCGCTGCAGCAGGGAAGCAGTGGCAAAGACTGAGGACTGACTTCTGGCCATATCTCTGGTCTCTGTTTCTAACTGAGAAATGCTGCAGCCCCTGAACACTGTCAGAAGTCAAAAAAGTTATACCAGTTGAGGATCTGACCCTAACTAAATTCTTAGTTGTAATTTTGTGGTGTTACTGAGTCTAGAGTGATCCTGTCATCGCCAAGCCAGTAATTACTGACTGTGCCTGGGCCTGACATCTGCACAGCACTGAAAAGTTAGAGAGATAAGCCAAAATCTGGCCACCATTATTTAATATCCTTGCCCCCATTTTCTTCCTTCCCTCCTCCTCACTAAAGGAATCCTAAGCTGAAATAACAAGACATTTTTTGCATCATTTCTGTCACCAAAGGTTCTCAGAGAAGTCAGGCTGCGTGAGGACCCATTCTAGTGCTGAAAAGAAGTCCTTTTTTCTGTGTAGTGGAATTCTTAATTGCCTTTTTTCCTCTCCTTGAAAGCTTTTTAACAAAGAAAGTCATGTTGCTATTTACTCCCTGTTCATCATTAGCTAAATAAAACTCCATAAATATTTCATTCTGGTAAAACCTTAATATTCAGATAAACCAACTCCAGCAAACATGTCCATTATTACAGATTACTCTGAGTTGATCGGGCACATATAAAGATTTCTTTTCCCCCCTAAACAATAGTTATTTGTTTATTATGTTTGGAAAGAAAAGAAAATCATCCTGAGTGGCTTCATTCTATTTGTCTGGTGAACCAATGAGCAAAGGCAATGTCCAGAGAACAAAATTGTGACATCCTTTACATCCTTAGTGGTATAAACTAGGTACTGTACTAAGGACAGTCACTTCAGGGTTAGTCCTAGATATCACAGGACACAATGTGCCTCTGTAATTTTTGAGAAGACAGATACAGTTGCATAATACAGTGACATTTAATGCTTAAGAGTCATCACTAGCAACCACCTTAAGGTACACTCAGAACTGCATTTCATGCACAGAAATGTTTATGGAACTAAGTAAGCTTTTTGCTGATCATTTTTCTGTTAGTTATCATGCAGACGCTGTCTCATTTTTTGCTAACACCAGGACTGGATATCTATAAAACACAGATATGGTAGTTTGAATTCACGCTTCTGGGGGGTTTTTAAAGCTCAATTTTCAGGGATTAATTTGAGAACAGTGCAATAGCAGAGTGTGAAAAAGAGAATGGTTCTGTTCTTTCTGTGCATAGTGACAGACAATTTCTTTTACCATGAACACTTGTTACCAAGTAATTATGTTTGGTAAAGAGGCAGTATGGAGCAAAAGTCTTAATCCTTATCCTGTCTGAGTAAGAATTTCGGGATTTAGCTCTGCGTAACAGTTGCTTCACATTATTAATATATGATTACCTTTACCCTGTGTAATGGTGAGAGAATACGTTGTTACCCAGTCTTTATAAGAGTTTATTATACACAATCTAGAAACAAAGTGCATTTATGTGGTGTGGTCTCACACATGCATTTATATTCTCCATACATTGTGAAATAGCATATAAATGTGCTACTTCCTTGTACACAAGTCACATATTAATTACACTAAATCTGCAGTTTACGGGCTAGATTTCAACACTAGTACATTCAATTACAAAAAATAGATGTCACTTCCAGTTCTACCTCCCTTGCTGTCACTCCAGGGTTTTAGCAATTTAACTGTAGATTCATATCCATGACAAAAACGTACATTCTTCATATCACATGGAAAGTAACAGGATTTTAGAACTCCTCTTTGTTGCTAGGCTGGACTGAACACATTAAAATATTACAATGTCCTTAGATTATATTCCCTGTCTAAATTAAAATCATTATTATTAGCAAAGAGAAATTAAGGAGAAATTTGAAACACAATGAAATGGAAAATAATTCAGTCAGACTTGTTCCAGACTCAAATACTTAATGTCTTTCTGTGAATTCAGATTCGGTTGACCAAAGAACCCAAGCTTGGATAACCTATAATTAACCCATATGAAGCAGCGTTGTGGAGTCCCTCTGAGAAGCTCCCATGGCACTTAGGAGATGGCTGCACTACTTAACTGCACTACTAACTAATTAACTGCACTAGTGGGACAGCTTCCCCTCCATGGAGTTTCCACAGCATGCCTATCAGGAAACCGTCACTGTACAGTTAGTGTGCTCTTTACTGACTGAACCTCCAAAGATGAAAGTGCAGTAGAACTATTTGCCAAGTGACACAAGTTCATCCCTTGTCCTTAATGAAAATTGTGTTCCAAAACCTTCAAGCTTTTCTAGTATGTAGAGTATAACTCATTTCCAGATGGAGTGAGACCATTCTTTCTCTCTTTATAAAATTGTAAAGAAAGCCTTTGGAAACTATATAGGTCATCTACCTCCAAATTATGCCCTGGAGATACAATTCTCAGTGATCATTAGATTGGTTTACTATTATGTGAACAGCACAAAGAAAGAATTGTTTCCCCCTTTAATCCAAAGATGTTAATTATTGCTATTAATAAAAGAAAGTGTTTACTATTCTTGTCACACTGCCTCATTTGCAATGGCAGATTATTTTGGGAAGAGAAATGTTTTTGTATTCCTCCCTATTCTGAAATTCTGTGTAGCTCCCTGTGGAAAGAACAAAAGAACAGGACTCATTCTTCCTCAGCAGTCACACAGCTGATCTCACAATGTGATGCTGAGTTCATAATGCTTCCAAGTGTTTACCAAAATAAGAGAGAGAATGCTGTTTGTTGTGTTTAACTTCAGAGTATGAGATTTCAGGAATATAAACTCCTGTACCAATGAGAGGAGGGAAGGACTGGTCCAGAGTTCAGTTTGGTTTTTAATGTTTCTTGCTCCTTCCATTCTTACTCCTTCCCCATTTACAAAAGGAATAATGTAGAAGAAAAAGTATTTGTAAAAGGACACAGGAGGGACCCTTCCTTTGTTCACTCTGACACTTACTTGGCATTTATTTTATCTCATTTTGGCAAAATTACATTGCAGCTGTCTGGAAGTGATATTTAGTCTGTTATGAACTCCGCATGAAGTATTTTTAGATTTGATTTTGGTAAGCCTCCTCTTAGTAAATTATTTCTAATTCATATGAGTTGCATGAACCCGGGAGCTCCATTAACCTTCATTATGCCTTCTCCTCACTTCATAGTCTGAGCTCACATACAAACACAAAGGAAAGCTATAAATGAAACAGTGAATTTAAAAAGATTCCAAACTTATGAAACAAACTACTGCTTTAAGGAGGCACAGCTAAGAGGCACAGCTACCTTATCTATGCTAAGATCCCACCATTGTTGTGTTTGACTGATTTTATTGGACCAGAGCCTAATCAATAGTTTCTGACAATAACCTTGCTTTCTTGTCAGCTCAGAAGAGCTCATTTTCTGTCACTCTGCTGCCCTCTGAAAACATCCTTCATTTAAACGGTATTCTGAGGGATCCTATCCCCCCACTTTAATCTCAAATGAAAAGCAAAAAAGTCTCTCAAGTACTTCAGAAATTTTTCTCCTTCCCAGTTCACTCCCTCCACCCAGAAACAAATCTTGTGCTCCCTACCTTCATCAGAACGCTCACAGAATCATAGAAGATAAACTAGAAACAGAAGCTCGAAAATGCATTTAATTCATTCCTCCAAAACAGAACAATTTAACATACTTGCATCATAAACTCTTAGCCCTGCATCATCCTAGAAATACAACCAAAATTTGAGTGCTTTATGCTGACCGATGATGTCATAAAAGCATTTTCTCGAAAGTGAAGTCTCAAACGAAGACTTCAGGCCATGCAGCTCTTCCCTTTTGCTCTAAAGTCTTCAAAATCAGTGAATTTATCATCTGAGCATTACAGAGTTCTCAGTCCTCCTAATTTGTAACTATGCATTGAGCTGGCTGTTGGAATGTGCAGGTGTGATTGAGCAGATCTAAATACTGTGCTATGGAAAAGAAAAAAACAGTTGATCAAGTTAGTGCTTGATCAAATGTCACTAATTATATGCAGCCTGTAGTTCAAGAATGTTACTCTAAAGATAACTGGCATGCCTTATATTCCGCTTTAGACTTTTTATCACTTCCAGTTCATTAACTCCTTTGTTAGTGTTGTCTCAGTTTTAAAAGACGATAACTTATATCGTGTATTTTAAAAACATGGTTCAAAGAAGGGACTTTCCCCTGGTTTCCTAGGTAGGTTTCTTAGAGCCCTTCTATTTCAACTGACAGGATGGTGCTTGTGTTACAACAACCTGAGCCTCCCTCCTTCAGCACTGTGCAAGGTCTGGGTTCAGAAAGTGAGGGTGTTGCTGTCTTCTGGAAGTGCTCTTCTCTTTAGTATAGGACAGGATGCACTTGCCTGGAAAGGTTTAGCTCAGTGCTCCTATTTCAGAAACCCACTCAAACACGTATCTGTGAAGTCAATGATGCTTAGTCATTGCAAGTAGCAATGTACTCATTGATGGAAAGTATGACATTTTTTTAAATTCCTATTGTATTTTATAAAACTCTTTCAAAAGTTGCAATACAGGTTCCTCAAATCTAAGTGTCCTTTTCAAAGAGTAACCAGTAATTTACTTATTACTTCAAGAGCAGAGGCAGAACTCACGTTCAGAGTCTTACGCGTATTCCTTTAGGTATAGGATATCCATGAATCTGTATCATGAGTAGGCAAAAATAAGTGCTGAAATAATAATCAGTAAGATTCTATAAGGTGAAATATGAGGTTTTCTCTCATAATTTCAGGCATTAAATAATCAATTTGTACAGAAAGTTCTCTCCAGTTGTTGATTGGAACAAAAGATATTTCACTGGGTCATAAAATTTTTTATTCGTACTTACATTCCTTTGTGCTTCAGTAAAACTAAATCAGTCTAGGGTAGTGTGATTCTTCCATGCATGGAATAAAAACCATCAAAAAGCACCACTGTACGCAAGATTTTTAGTGATATATGCACACTCCTTTACTATTGATAAGGAGCTCAGGAGAAACAATAACACACCAGTCCTTTTCCCTTAAATTTTTATCTCAGTACTAGAACCTGGCATTTCTGCTGCATTTTCCTAAAGATTACAGGTTTGCCTTTCAGGAACCTCTGACATGTATCCAGTAAAAACACCCGAGAAGGACTGACATGGTCGTAAATCACTTGCTACTGCAGCCTTCGAGTTGCCACGAGTCCCTGCTTATCACAGCATAACCCAGAGCTGCGTGCAGCCTATGATGCCAACAAATGTCTCAGAAGTCCAGGAAGAAAGACAGTGCGCAAGAGAGTCATGTAATCCAGAGAGCTCTTCATGCTCAGACATCTTTTCTCAGCCAGTGCAGGACAGCTAGAAGGTCCCAAAGCATCCTAACACAAACCAGAAAGCTCCTGGTTCTTGATTTATGTCAGCCTTCACTCTCACACTTCTGTCCTGCTCTCTCTGTGAAAGAGCTCAGTTTTCAGCTGCAGTAGTTTTCTTTGGCAGACTGTTAGTGTATTACTCAGTAGGAACACCATACTCGACTGAGGAAAAGTCTTAAGAAAGGATCACTATAGAATGAGGAATAAAGAATATTACCTTGTTGAGTTATTTTTATTTGTATTCCTCTTCCCTGCTGTCTTCTTTAATCTTATATTAGCATGTGAAGTATTTTTTTTCTCTTTTTCCTCTTCTACAATAGATTGCAGACAACTGTTTGCCAACCCAGAAGGCTTAAATTACAATATGAATACAGACTGTGAATTGCCTTAGATTCTTTGTAATTACTGAAGACTGACTTTGTGCAGCAACTGTAACTGGCTGTATCGAGTGCTGGAAGGCTTTCATCCCCACGGTTACATTCGTAATGCATAAAACAGCGTACTGTGTTACAGCTACACTGCAGTTCGTATGCCTTTGGCATAAGTAACAGCTTTAAGTACTTTGGAATTATAATCTGTCCTTCAACATCTGGTAAAGCACATTCTTGTTTAGGGGTGCTTTCCTTTTCCAAGATACTGATATTCCCATCAGCCCTTTCAGTTTCTATTGCATTTTTAAAGGGTCGGTATTGTCATACCAGCCACACCATTTTCCTCTGATTGTCTTAGAGATAAATAATATTTGATTATCTTCTCTACAGGCATCTAATATTTAAAATTTGAAATTTTTCACATGCAGACTATAGGGCCAGTTTTCTCTTTTTTTATTATTTGGAAAGTTCCTTGAGAATTCTTTTGTCTAATGGAGCAGCACTTGCACTTCGTGCTCTGAAACAATGTTGTTTCCAATTCATTACATAAGGAGAAATGAGGCATCTTGTGAAGTAAGCATTAGAATATGAAGTCAGAAAGTCTGCACTGCTAAGCCAGATTGGTCTTTGGGGAAATTGGATGTTTCCACTCCACTAAAAAGCTATTATAATAACATTCTTCTGACTGCCAAAGCAAGCTGCACTAGAGACTTCATTTGCTCCCTGCTTAATGTATCTGACTTCTAATACCTCACTTTTGAGTCAAAACAAGAGATTTTACCTTTTTTTCTGTGACTCTCTTGCTCCTACTGATTCCCAACCTTCATTCCTCTATTGGTTTAATTAGATTCTAGTATCCTTGCCAAGTCCAGGACAACATAAACTCGCAGCAATGCAGGAACAATGTCTTCTGAATTAAACACTAATTCCTCCAAGACTCAAAGTGCAAAGAGAAAGAGTGAAAACAATAAATGACATTTGTATCTAGATAGGACTTGCATTATACATTCAACCTTGGCTTTCCAGCTTTATCTCTAGAGCACAGTGCTACTGAGGTAAAAGCCGAAGTCTCTCATCTGCCTTGTAAACCAGGATTTTTTATCTCCTCCACTCTGCCTTCTTGCTCTGGTGTGTTACCTGATCTTGTTACATTTTGAAAGAGATATTTACAAATCCAATATATTCTGTCTCTGAGACTGCTGGTCAGCTCAAGGGATTTATAGATGTGACATTTCCTGTACATCTAGGAATTCATAGCAGAAATGAAAGTCTTCAAGGAACACTGATTGAGAGATTAATTTGTGCTTTGCTGTCTGGTCTACACATAGTGCACAGTCCAAAATTTATTTACAGGTAATTCATTATACCCTCAAGGAACAATGAGGAAAGTCCGTACTATGGAAGGAAGGCTTACCATACTAGAAAGATTTAGCAAAACTAAGTCTACAGTCTGATGCCTCAATTACTTAATACAGGTACCCTCAAGCTACAACTCCTAGGAGAGCCTTTGACCCTGCAAGGAAGGATGGAAAAATCTGGAGCCAGATTACAGAGTTCTTCTGAAAAGAGATCCATATCTGTGAATCTCATCTGAACTCAATTGTTCTAACCCCAGAAAGCAAACTGCAGCACAGAAAACTAATATGCATTAAGGGAGTGTTCTAGGTTCATATATGTATATGAGCCAGGTAAAATTTTTAGGAAGTTATATAATTTATTGAACCAACAGATAGAGAAAATGGTTTGCCAAGGGAAAAAATCAGCAATTTATATGGCTTAAGAAACCATAACCAGGAGTTCTGAATAATCAAAAATACACAAACAGCTCAGATGTGTAACTTAACAATATACAAGAATGAAAGACTTTCAGAAGTAAAACATGAGGGTAGAATTCAGCATAAAACAAGATTGCTTGAATATCCCCATTTAGGTGTGTTTTTGTAGCCTGCTTTCCAGGCACTGGAGCACTCCCATAGGCTGTGGGTATAGGTAACTCATCATGCAACAAAATAAATGTATTTCAGGTCTATCAATTTTTCAAAAGAAATAAAGTGCATAAGCTGATATTTATTCTAGACACTTTGAAATAAGAATTTGTTGCTTAGCCAAAAATATCCCTTCTTGTTACTAACAAGCCATTGAATTTATGTGAAATTACTTGCTTGACAAGTTTCTGAGGATCAAAAAGTCATTTACAACCTAAGGACTTGTCTCTTTCACCTACTAATAATGGATTAAAAGGAAGTTTTTGAAAAAATTTCTTTTTATATCAATCGTATAATAAAATCTCCAATGATAAATTTAATATTTTAAATTCATCAGAGTATTTTTAATTCATAGTATGGATGAAAAATGTGAATGTCATGAACTTTATCTACTGAGTTTTCCTTTAACTCATGAACTTATCTGTATCCTTAGTTTGCTGAACAATATATCAAAAATCTCACAGTCCAGAGCAGAGCTTAACAACGTGAGCAAAGGTAATCTATCCAAACCAAGAGGATTGTGATATCTCTCTTGTGTAAATCATGCAATTCATGCTTGGCTTTTAAACTGATTTTGATTATTTGACTATAATGAGCAAAAACCGTCTGCAAAGTGACTGTCATTTAATTAAGTTACTCCACAGCTAAAATTTAGCTCTTTATTTTAAAAGTCCCCTTAAATCCTTCCAGGAAAATGTGGTATAAATTCAAGTTGGGTTTTGTCGAAGTGCCCTTTAGAAAATGACTTGTATTATCTGTGAAACGTGTGTGTGGTAATAAAACAAAAAGAGCTCCCAACAGGGATAATTTAGGAAAGTATTATTAACAGCCTTCAGGCTCAAGTTGTCATCCCTTGCATCAGATATAAGTCCTGCAGAAGTCTGTTTCCTAAACAGTCTAAAGTAGATGAGAAGCTGCAGCGAGCTAGCGCTTGGTTTCTTGGGGTTTATTTCTACCGAAAAAGCCAGTGTCTTTGAAACTGTTACTGCCTGTTCATTAGGCAGGTTTTCCTGTTGTTCCTGACAGGCCCCTGCTAAAATCCTGCACTAATGTACCTGCCTTCCTTCCCCCTTGACCTCAGAGAGCTTACGAGAAGTAAGAGCACAGACAGGAGGTGCTTCCCTGCAGCAGCCATATTTTCTTACTAGAGAATGTATTTTCACCTCCTTTCTTCTTCATTATATGCTACATTAAAAAAAAAAAAAACCAGCCACTAAAAACTAATTCTTGCAAATAGCCCTATGGCATTCCATCTGGCCCCAAAGAAGACAAATATTTTCCCTAAGCAATGGCTGAGGTAGATTCCATCTGGAATCACTTTTCTCCTTATTTGTGACAGATTGACTTTATTGTATTCATAAGAAAACAAATAAGCAATAATTTGTTAGTCCATCAAAAGCAAAAAGTCAATAAAAAAGAAGTATGTTTGAAATGCAGTTTCTTCAGTTCCCCACTTTTGAGTTCCACAGTTTTATCTTCAGCATTTTCCTATTTCTGTCAAATCATCTCTTTTTATATAGATTTTAAATAATTTTATTCTAGTTATAAATCTAAAATGGATTTTCAAAGCTAACAATTATGGGCCTTAGTGCTTTTTTATTACTATTTAATTGCCTTAACACCACCAGCACTTTGACAAATTGGTTATGATTTTTTTTTCCAAGTTTCATGTTAGTAGCTTTTACTGTTATTGTTTAATGTCTTGGTGCTTTTTTAGAAGCAGGAGCTGTGAATCTTGGCTAGGAATACACTAATGGAAGACAAAAACTCGGAACAGAATTTTTTTCTTGGTCAGGACAGAGGGATATAAAATACAGATAAGAACTGTATAGTCTGAACTGTACAGTAGCTTTGATTTGAATTTCCTTTTCTTGTTTTGCGATCCTTGATACGAGTTTGTGCATGTATTTTTGGATTGAAAACACTTTCAGGAGCTCCAGAACAGGTTTGTGTCCAAAGTTATTTTTTGCCCTTATACAAATAGTTCTTCTACTTTCTGTAGCACTGTTAGCCAAGCTGTAGGAACTAATTACAAGATTTAGTAGAAATATTTTATTAAATTTCTCTGTCATTTGTTAATAAGTTAGTTAAATCTCCCTGTAAAATTAATACCAAATCTTGAAGGTTATGTAAATGCCTTCATTAATCAAAATCTTGGCCCTTTTTTATTAATTAGATCTAAAAGCTTATGTAAAACTTTACCAGCATTGCCCATGAATTTTATTCTCACAGTCACATTGCTAAACAGTCCTTTAAAGACTCACTGACATTGTGATTCCTAGTTGTTGAATTTGCCCTCATTAAAGCTAGAAAGAACTCCTGCATTGAACTTCTTGTGGACAGAAACCTTTTTCTCTGTAAATGAAATCTTTGCTTCTGAGCTATTCATTGATGCCCACTCCTCACACATTTCATATTTTTCTCCTGTGAGATAATAGTGGTGTTTTAATTTCGATACTGTAAACAGAGGATTATGACTGCACACGGGGATTAAGTGCTGGAGATGATAAAAGAATAGCCTTAAAGTGCTGAAGAGACATTTAAAAAATATAGGTAATGGAGAGTGTCAGTAAACAGAAGGCTTCTGATGGGGTATCACCTGAGTCTTCATCATTTATACTCTGCTGTTGTCAGCTCACTAAATCCCACAAAACTGCAAAATTCCAGTCATGTCCTAAATTAGGAATGACTTTGTTTCCTTTGGTCATAAAATGCAACTGTAAAAGAATGACTATAATGTGACATGATGTGCATTATGTTTTTTTAGAATACATTTGCATCTTCATTTGGAACATGAAATGTGAAATTTTTGTGTGGGATAAGTCATTGATCAGTTTGATGTCAGAACTGCTTACTGTGCTGTAAAAGCTTTGTTCTCTTCCACTGTCACAGCCTGTAGTATCAGACACTGCTCTGTACAACTGCAAAGCAACACAAAGCCCAGCCATTTCCCACCATCTCCTCAACTGCTGCAATCATGGTCTGTAGTAGCTGGAAAACCACCCACTATTAGTCCAAGACCACAACTTCCTAACTCAGAGAACAGGATTCAAGGCCTCTTTTAGAGACACAAGAGAAGGGGTAAAGGGTAACACGTGACAGGGTGAAGAACCACTAATGTTGAAATTATTAACCTTTAAGTATCACCATGCAAGCTACATACTTAAATTGTGAACATAGTTGTTTAGACTATGTCTCCAGTTTTCCTTTTCCACAAGTTTGAAAAAATACCTATATTTATGTCAGCGTTTACACTGGCTCACAATTTTCTGTGCTAGTTTTATGAGATCTTTCAATGGACACCACTCTCTTGTAATCAAAAGAATGTGGCCTCTCCTTACAGTTGCTAACTTCTGCCCATGTGGATTTTTCTGAGCATTGTGCTGATACTGAAAGTCTACAGAGTGGTGTGGCAATCACACCTGAGTCAAACCCCTGGTAGAAATGGAGGAAGGGAAACCAGAATTCAAATCAATTCTTTCAAATCAATGTAAAGATCTCTGGTTAGGCAACATATCTGCTGAGCCTGGGATCCTGGAATATCATGAGCTGTATGAACTACAGTAGCCTTATTTGTCCCTAAAAAGAGGCAACATCCAATACTAAGAATATTAACCAGTTCAGGATTTTGTTAATTCTCAAGGAAGGATCTCAACCTTCACACAGCAGGCAGTGTTCCCTAGGTGATGGAATGACCAGGCTGAGGATGGGCACACTACCATGACTGCCACTGTGCCCATGCATAAATACTAAATTTATTAAAAAAAGGTGTTTTGAATTGTCTTTTATGCATCTTTCTTTTTGTATATTCAAGTGACAAGGTAGGAGCAAAGAGGCAGCAATCCCTAATAGCTCACCACTAAGTATGTCTCAGTTTTTTCAGACATTTTTTCCCCATCTCTTCCATCCTGCAGCTTTCTTTTCCTTCCTCGTGTTTTACAAAGTTACTGTAAACTTTTCATGTTCAGAGTAGCTTTTACAATCTTGCTTCTCACCCATATGCAGAAATCTCAATCATCCATATCAAAACTTATTAAATTGGCATTTTATAATTTCAGGGAAATGGTAGCCAAGATTAAACCACACGTTATTTAGGTTTTATTTATTTAGTCAAGCCACTGTTACTGCCTAAGAGATAAAAACATTGATCTTCAGAAGATCTGGGACACATTTGTGGGGTTTTTTTAAATATTTGTATTG
This sequence comes from Dicrurus megarhynchus, assembly GCA_013399195.1. Classification (NCBI taxonomy): domain Eukaryota; kingdom Metazoa; phylum Chordata; class Aves; order Passeriformes; family Dicruridae; genus Dicrurus; species Dicrurus megarhynchus. The sequence goes on along the minus strand of VXAD01004603.1, from coordinate 503,301 downwards.
GGTGTTGTTCGTTGCTGTGCATTACAGAAGTGCATTTCCCACAGTACTATCTTCAGACAAGAGCACCAATTTAACAAATTTCCCTTTTTCCTCACAGGGGGCTGGGAACAGAACTTTGGACCTTTTTGTCAAAACCAAATTTGACACTCAAATTCCTCATCCAGGAGAAGCTGCAGTTGCTAATAGTATTCTGGCCCTCAGCAGCCCTATGGAGGGCAGCACCCATTCCTTACAAGGATGGATCTAACTCAACCCCTCAGGGTCACACCCCAGTTTAAATTATTTCACTAAAAAAAGAAAAAAATAGGATAAAGGGGAAGATTAATAAAATGAGCAATTAAAATCCCTTAAAGTGAAATACGATTTAAAACTTTTATTTCTGTTCTGTAAAATGTAAATAGGGAATTAAAAAGGCAGCTAGAAAAACAGTATGTCATAACTTCAGTAAGGTTTATGGGATACTCTCTATTATTTTTCTTCAAGTAATACAATTTTGATTCTTTCCCAAATAAATACCTTCAGTTCTTCTCAGCATGATTCAATTCAGAAACTTCCAGGATTGTTACAGCCTTAGAAAATAGCAAGTGTTTGCTTTCTATACCCTTACTTAAACATAAAAGTATTTTACAGTATCTCTAATCTGGGATCATGCTTTGTAGCATATCCATACATTGTTTTACCCACTACTGAAATGCAGCATGTTTTTCTGAGCTGAAACACAGCACCTGGCTCATTGTATTCAAAGCACTATACAGCATTTAGAACAGATTAAGTATCCAACTGAAATAGCAAGCAGCATTTTGCTAGACAGAACACAGCTAACTACTGGAATTTGGCCAGAGCATTCAGATTAACACCTCTTTCTTGCAGGCAAGATAGCCCATGGAATTTTCTCAATATTCACTTATACTACTTGTAAGCTTTCATCCCTGTTTAAAAGTAAACTAGGCCTTCCAGGATGGTGTCAAGAAGCAGTATACATTAAAAATGGATTTGCTCCCAATGAGACACATTCAAAAAATCTTGTTCTTTGAAGATTTTGCAGGAAACATGTGATGCTTTCTGAACAGAAATGTAATTTTCTTTCTCAGTCTTTCTGCCTACAGAAAAAGATCTTTGTATCTCAGGAGGGAAATGTTGTTAATGCTACTGTTGTTAGAAAATGCAAACAGGAAGATGCTACAGCCTTTAAATGCCTTTATCAGTTCTATGCTCATTAAACCTAAAAACTTTTGGTTAGTACCTACATGTACTGTGACCTGTGGGGTGCCAGACCACTGGGAGTAAGCTCAAGTTTAGCCTTCTGAAGAATTTTTCCCTATTTCATCCCTACAGAGAATACGACAGGGGTATGTTAGAAAAGGATATCAGCACGATGTGACAGTTTAAGAGACTTGCCAAAAGAATGTATGGAAACATGGTGGGATGAAGGGCAAGTCAGCAGGATAACCCTCCCCACCTTGCTTTTTCATTAGTTGGTCTTGACAATTATCTGCATTGGGAAATGTGGGAGAATACAGCCAAGTGTTTCTGTAATGCAAAGCTGTACATTTACAAAGAACAAAGAATTGCTTGTCAGAATGCAGCAGAAATCAAACAGTAAATGGTTCCTTTGCTCTCAGTTCCAAAGACAGCACTTGGCCAAATGCAAACACAGCCATGCTACTAAATAAAAAGGAGATGAGCTGATTTCTGGGCTCTGAGGGACAGCTCCTTTCCACACAGCAAAACTACTCTTTCCCTCTTGAAATGCTGCATCCATGTCCAAACCATCTAACTGAAGCATGCCCAGGCATAAAAGGAAAAGCTAATGAGGGTGTGTGGTACTAACAAACACTATGGTTTGCAACGGGCCAGCATTCAACCCCATACCCCAAACCTGTTGTATTTATAAGTGCAGACATACCCCACAAGGTGTTTTCCCAAGGACAAAATTTCCCTTTGACAGGGTATTTTATTTGGCAAGCCCTTTCCACTTTCTTCATTTCTGTCTTCTTCTCACTTGCAAAGATTCAAGGAGATTTTAAAAAGGCACTGAGCAAATTTACCTGTATTTATTAAAAATGACAGTCCACAGGCAAGCTCCCGTTTGGGGGTCTGTAAGTGCTGACTGCAAAGCTGTAAGCTTGCATTAACCAGAAAAAGGGCCAGTTATATGCCCATTCTCACAGAGTCTAAATGCACTTTGGCTCTAAGTAGCTTAAGTCACTGTTTTCTAACATCTAGTTGCAATTAGAGCCAGCTGAAACCACTTATTTTATTAAATTACTTCAGCATTTATTGATTTTCATGGCTCAAGCTCTCTCCAGGATTATATATGATCTAACTTCATGGGGAATTTCAGTTTCAGCTCCTTTAATATCTTAAAATTTACTCTCAATGAAAGCCAGCTCACCTACCTCACACCCATCCTCAACAGAATAATATGTATTTTGAGGATGGAAAATTGTACATGAAGCATGAGAATTACTCCAGGACGAATTGTGTTTAAATTCTCATATCCAATCGGTACAGTTTTCAAAGGAAAGCAAAACTGCAACAAATTCCAGATCCAGAACCGTCCAACACTGCACCCTGCCATTCCGTTGATGCTCAGAGCAAGACAAGGGATCCCAGAATCCTTGAAAAACATGCAGAATTCCAGTCTCTGTCCTTTCTTAAAGGAAAAAGGACTGTCTGCACAATCTTTAGTCAATTATCTACTAAATAGATGTCTCCATATATTTTAGAAAATATGCTCTTTCTCCCATTAGATCCATCATCATATCACACATTTGAGGGAAAAGCTTATGAGGTTTTATGAGTACCTGATATAAATGTTATTGAAAATTAAAATGGCAGGAAATCAAAAGAAGAAGCTTTTCATTTCATTTCACTTAGTCCTTCCCCACCCATTTGTTTTTCCCAGCTGTTTCAATTAACTGCAGATTTTCCTAAATCAGACTGCCCATCCTGCTTCCTGTTTCAGTCAATTTGCATAATGAACTAATTCTTCTGTGGAGACACTACTTTGTTATTCTGTATACTTGGGATTTGCTAACAGCAGAACACAAGACAATAGGTGTGAAAAAAACATTAAAATGTTCTCTTATGTCTTCACTCAAAAGAAGCTCCCTGAAGCCTGAAAAATGAACAAGCAGATAGCTAAGACCACTTCAGAAAGGTCACCTCAAGAGCATTGGTATAGAAGCATGTAATGGACAACAGACTGAAAATCCTTTGCTAAATACTCCTCTAAGTGACACCTGACTGCAGAATGTGCACTGATGAGCTGTGAAAGGATATTTTCTAGAGAGGCCACATACCTCTCAAACTGCCCTTACAAAGAACCTGGATATTGCTACTCACAGGTAGCACTTCAAAGCCACAGGGTTTTGTTGAAAAACAGAGTAAGATGAAGAAGGCACAGTTCTCTAAATTCAGAGAACTGCAGTTGAACTGATAGCACAAAGCTGTGCCTTCTCAGTCCATCTGCAGCTCTATGAATTTTAATTGCCATTCCAGTTCTGAGAACTTTGCTTTGTACATGCATTAACCTAATGTGAATGAATAATCATGCTCAGGAACATGACTAATGAACTGCCATTTTTTCAACCAATGTACTACTGAGTACAAGAATATATCACATGAAGATAAAGAACTACGTACACTATAGAATACTGCAATGCGGGAAGCCTTGATTTTTCTTCTCGAGCTTACTTTCTAAACCTAACCTGTCAAAGTACAAACTTACTGAGATTTAAGATTCCTGATTTTGCTCTGCTTCAAAGGAATCTAGTTAAGCCAGCTGAGCAATGAATATGCAATCACTTCTACATAAAATGCAAGGTTTCAGGTATTTACATTATAGCATTTACCGATTAATGCAATTTTGAATTGCAAGAATTATTTAAGGTAGCATTGCTTTTTTACATATGTTTAATAAGTGACATCAGGGTTAAGTGACTGCTGCTGAACTTCACCTTTTCTTTTCTTGCAATCAATATTTTCCTCTGGCCAGAAGGTAATTAGACAGTTTTTGGGGTGGATGCCTGGGTATATTTTCACATGTTGCTGACTCAGGATATTTGCTTTGTTGCTATTCCTAATAATGATGTTAATTACTTTTTACTGTACAGAGATCCTATCACCTCAGTTGTAATAAGAACGTTGGGATGTATTCTCATTTTCAGTAGACTTAATCCCTATCAAAATGTAACAGAATCTCAAAGTGAAAGTAAATATCAGAGACTAGAACAGCCTTCAGACTTCTTATTAAATAAGGGCCTTAAATAATACCTTTAATAACCCTAGTAATTTGTAATATATTAATTGAATACTACAGGACTAGCATACAATAACATTAACTACATTGAAATTGCTACAGATTGACAGACTTTTATGTAAGATCAAAATATGGCATCTGAAGTGATTCTGTATAGATGCTTCAGTTTTTGCTGACTTTAGAAGAAGTTAATTAAAAAAGGAAGTTTTCATACCAACAGAAATTTAGGGTAATAAAGAATATTGTTCAGATTTTAGAATTGCTGTTGTATTCTAGCTTTTGTTCAGAAAACTAATTCATAGCAGTCAATCATAAACTAGAAATGTGAAATTGCAGCTTTAAAAAAACCCCAGAAAATACAGAGCTGAAATGAAACACAGATCATAAAGTTTTGTTTTTATTTCTTAGGAAGATGAGAATAACTCTTCAGTTATTCTGTGGCTTCAGGTATGATCTTGGTATATGTTACCTCAGATGTGGTACAAAATTTTTCTACTCTTTGCTTGCCATTTTTTAATTTACCCAATTATTTATGGTAAAATACAGCTAAAATTATTTTAACATTCTATTTCCTTAACTAAAAGGCGGTTTGGACACTTACACAGTTCTGGTAAAAACACAAACAAAATATAATTTCATTGAGTATTCCACTGTGCAGGAATGACATTTTTAAGACTGTTGCCATATACACCCTTCTCTAGCAATAGTGCTCTGAAGCAATACTTGACAAATGGGTGCACAAAATGGGAATCATCAGGCACACAGAATATGGACAATTACACAGAGCCAGTGCTGTCCCTGTCTGTGTAGGCACACCAGGGCTGGCATTGCCTTTGCAGAGCCCAGGATGCAGCAGCCACGTGCTTGCAGCCCTAGCAGAACGGGTTTCCAGCTTTCCAGGGTGAGCCTCTCTCCTGCAGGCCCTGGGCCAGGGCTGCCTGAGGAGGCTCCCAGGCACTTGTACAACCTGCCCTCCTCCCTGCACTGCAGCACAAAGGGGCCCTGGGCAGCTACAGCAGATCTGACTTCAGCACCATGGGGGTGCCAGCATTCTGGTAATGTTAAATTATATAACCAGGCAAAAGGACTAGAGGATCATCTCCTGCTGAGTTCTTTAAAGATGTATCCAGCAGCAATCCTGGGAATTACATGGCAGCAAGCTTTCTCTTTCGCAGTTAAACCAGTTGGAAGAAAATAAAGTGCTAAACTGCATTAATGAATATTCTGTCACAAGAACCAAGCAGCATTTCATCTGTTAGGAATAATCATAATAACCCAACAAAAAGCGTTCTTTCCAGGAGTTGACAATACCCTGGATGAAGGATAATCAGCAGTAATTATTAATCTGGGCATCAGAAAAGTTTTTTTTTTATTGGCTTTTGAATATATCTTGTCAAATGTTAAAATTCAGGAGGAGACCAATTACATTCTTCTGTGAAACAGAAAATGTTGAAGAGAAGAAAACCAAAAATGTTAAAAGCTGCAATTCAATGTGGTAAAACAAAACTCTATCATTACATTCAGGAAATGTCTTGGAACTGAGGGAATTAGTGTTCTTATTAAACTTCTGAAAGAGGACGGGAATAAAAAAAGGTGATAAAACTGAGGAATTAAAATCTTTCTTGTATTAAGTCTAGAGAGTATGCTGAGATACTTCAGAACCACCTAATAAAACTGTAAAATTATCCAACAGTATCAAATGTTACCTTATCCATATTGGAAGTAATCAGTGGAGGTCCTTGGGAAATTGACAAATTGCCAATGGAATGTGACAGTTCAGCAAAAAGCCTCACTCTTGATGTCAGTCTGGACAGTTCAGTGTGCACCTCTGTTCAGGGGACAACTTTAAGCCCCTCTCCACAGAAACACTAACTCTTGGAAAGGCTCAAATGCCTCACCTGCTAAGCCCTTTATCAGGCTGAGGTAAAGGCCTGACTCACCTCTCAGTCTCAAAATCATCATATCAAGAATAGGTCACAGAGACTCTCTATGTTCCTACAGAGAAATGTACATAACAACCACCATCAGGCAATCCAAGCTTATATGAACTTTATCTCCTGAAATACAGAAAATACTCCGAGTACAACAGCTGTGATTACATAGCATTTCTCAAATTTGCAATCTATGCACAACTTCTAGCAACTACATTTTTCACGAAAGACATCATTAAATTGTGGAACTCCATGCAAGGTGAACGTTGTGCCTCCTGAAAGTGCAGATGACTTTAAAAATTACTTGATAAATTCAGAAGAAGGCATCATGAACACAAAGTTTCAACTTTTGGCCCAGTAAGTGTCACAGTTTGCTGGAAGGTTACACCAAGGCAAGCATCACTGTACATCTGTTCTCTCCTTACACTCTGCTTTTAAGCACCTACAGCTGACCATTATAGACAAAGGAGCTCAATGGATCAGGGGCACTGATCCAGTGCAGCTTTTTTTCACTGGGATACTTTCCTTGTAAATCAGCAAAAAAATCTTGTTTTCTTGTTCAGACATCAGCATCAGCAGCTATCAGTTAATAGTTTAAAAGCAATTCTAGTTCTCTGGAGAAAACAGCCCTTGTATATTAGTTTGTTCCAGGACTTTTGGATAAAGTATGTAAAATAAGTCAAAATGCAGGCAAACCAGCATGTGCATTCAGTATGCTACAGGTAAATAAAAATAAAAAATGTTTAGTATTTAATTATTTTCATATTTAGGTCTTCTACTGCAATGTTTATATATACAGAGAAACTAGCAAAAAGCTTATTTTTCTGTGCAGAAGCTTTACATAAGCAAACTCATATTCTTTCACTATATTCAAATATCTCTTCAGTGAATTAGGTTTTTGAGTATTTGAAACATTTCACAGCTCCCCTTTCTGTGTAACTACCACAAGATATTTAATACTTGGATACACAGATTTTCTATTTTCTATTGCTGGGAGATTCCTTAAGTTTATATAATAGCTCTCAATGGGTTCTTCAATTTCTTTTAAAAAAATAAGTTTACGTGTGTCTTCCTTAAACTGCAGAGATTTATGTAAATAATTCTGAGTGGATATTGGAAGAGAAATGTCTAGCCTGAATTGGTGTCCAAGCTCTGAGGATCTGAAAAACTGTTTGCAGGGTTTAATAGTAGCTTTAATAAATACAGTCATGATGACACAGACCTATAAAAATACATCCCTTCAGTTTCATTGCACGCAGGGTTCCTTCATATAACTGCCAAAAGTCCTTAAGAAAAAATAATTTGCTTTTTTAAAGCAAATTCAGAAACTAAGTTCATAACTGCCCTGGGGAAAATGCAGTAGCCTGTCTCCCAGAAAACTTTATGCACGTTTTCTCTTAAATAATTGCCATTAGAAGTCCTCACTCAGCACTTCTTTTACAAATAATTCTTAAAAAGTAAAACTGCCCCTATGGCACAATGATTTCTAGACTGTTTTTTCTGCTTTTCTTTCCCCCCCGACACTCACTAAATATATGAATAAGATAAATTGCTACAGAACCTGGAGTTTATGCTACAGCACTAGGGAACAGTAGATTTAACAGCAGAGCCAAAAGAAGTCTCAAAATGTGTGATCCAAAATTTATCTTCTGTTCCCATCCAAGCACCAATGAGGACATAGTGAGTCTGCCAACCCTGGAAGTAATGCAATAACTCTTGGTGCAAAAATTTGTAAACTAACAAGAACACTGAGAAATGTGACTCTTCACTGCCTCAGTGTTCTTTCATGAACAATAAAGATCTTAATAACAAGCTGTGCAAATAATAACGTCACTGATGTTTGTAATTTATGAGAGCAGCAAATCAAGGCGGGTCCTGAAAGATGCTCTGATGAGCAGGCTGCCCCTTCCCCATGGACAGGTACAGTTCCATATTTACAAACAGACCTGAGTGTACTTCTGCCAAAGCACTGATGAGGAGTGGGGGGTTATTTGTGCTCAGGCTTTTGCATTTCAGACAGGAACACACTGCTCTGCTAGGACGGAACTAATTAAGAGCTAATTGACTGTCTAGCACCTATGAAGAGAATTCACCCACGCCATCTCCCACTGGAAACTGCAATGACTATTAGCATAGAAAGGATTGCTTATTTAGTGGTCAGCATAAGACAGTCTTAAGTATTAGTAAGAGCAGAAAGACAGAGGGCAAATGAGGATATGAATGTTTTTAATGGATGATTAGATCTGGGTACCTTGATCTCCTTTCATGCTGTGGATGTTGTGTGCTGCAGTCACGCCTCTCACTGCCAGCCTGCACTGGGATGATAATCACTCACTATGAAAACTCATTAGCTCCACAGCAATGAGTCCTCCGCTACTGAAGCTTGGTGCTGTTCTTAGTACCATGGCAATGATCTCCAACTGGATGTCCCAAACTCTCCCTTCTCTGGTAGGACTAAATACCACCAGAATAACCACTTCAGATACTCTAGTAAGTAGCGATTACATGTTGTGAGCCATCTTAATGCTGAATTAGTATTTAAGTGCCAGCAAAAGCTTTTGTTTGTTGCCTCTTCGTAAATCTCTTTTTAAGCTACTAATCTTCCTATCATCTCTTAATGCATGCTTCTTTTTGGGCATCATAAAACTGCACACTGGTGAGCAGGTTGTGGTCTTGCTATGAAAGGGAAGATTTCAAAATAGTGTCCTTAAATATTTAAGAACAAATGCCTTCATCTTGAGTATGAAATGCCAAAAAGAGTACAGCAATGTCTTTTCATTTGTCTAGACTGTTCTTCCTATTCTTACTGCTCCAGAAAAATACATTGCATTGTTTAGAAAAATTATAACTGGCAGTAGGTTTCTTTCTGAAACTTGAATACTGATGAATACTGAATAGTGTTACATAGTAACTATTCACTGGATAATGTTACATAGTAACTATTCACTACAATACGCAAAGGGTCTGATTCCTTCCTATTTTTCTTTATTGGAGTACAGTTAAACAAATAAATAGCTGTTAGAAACAAAATAAAATTGCTACTAGGGGGTTGGATACCAGAATTTTAGAAAGGCTGATAATGGGAATAATACAAATGACACAAATATCACTTTGTATCACTGATGCTCATATACAGCAGCCTCAGTTAGTGAAACCCTACAGGAAATCTGTGAATAGCTATGAACTCGTGAGAAGCCTAAAAAGTCAAGTAACAGTTTATTTGGACAAGAGGGAACACTATCCTGGTATTCAGAAATTAAATTAGAACATTGTTTTCCTAAATGCTTAGTAAAACACTCTTGTCTATATATCTTTTTGTGTAACTGCAGTCAGATGTTTACATAATAGTAGGTTATGTAAAATATAAATTTAACTATTTGTATAGTAGTTCACAGTTCTCAGAACTCAGAATTTTTGTAACTAAAAATTACGTATTTACTAACCAACATGTAATAATTGAATATATGCATGCAGGAAAAATACTACTGCAGAAAAGCACTGTATTTAGTCTGTAAATATTACTACTTTAACTATGTTGTAAGAAAAATTCTGTTGTCTTTTAGAGCAGCAAGATGAGAATACAAGGAAAAGCTCTATTTTATTTTCCTTAAATGTAACTTTGTCTCATTGAGTTACAGTATATGTTTCTAGTTCTTGTGGCTATATATTATACATAGGAGTTCCCTATCACATTTACATCCAAGTTTAAAGTTGCAACTGAGTAACTACAAGATGCACACTAGTTATTATAATATATAGAGAGATTTATATACACACACAAATGCATATGTGTTTATACTGATATGTTCACATTCCAAGTAATACAAAACTGTCATGCTCTCCTTGGCTACAACAGGGCACTGCTGATAGAAATGCCTTCTAAGTATTATTTCAAGAATGCTGTTTTCACTCCTTGAGTTGAGCTATACACGTATTTTTTGTTTTGATAAGGGTAGCAGGAGTGCTACTGGGAAAATGATCATAAAAACTTGATTATCTGAGTTTGGCAACATCTGCCAAATAAAAAAAAAATTAATTGCAATCACGTATGGTTCTTTTTACACAAAACCAAGCACCACAAATGTGCTACCTTTCTCAAAACTTTAGATGTTGGACTTTATGCTGCAAGTGCTCAGTAATACCGGGGTCATCACTGAGTGATTTTTAGCTGCCATCAGAGTTCCCAATTGGCAGCTTCTCCAGTGAACTCTGCAGCATGAGCCCTTCTCCAGAATTTCTCTCCTAGCACATACACAGCTCATAAATTGTGTATATTGTACAAGGTAAAAAACCAACAAAACCTCCCAATTTCCTGCCTTCAGCTGGAAGAATTGTACAAGGATGTGGGGGTCAGGTAGAGGGCCTTCTCTTTTGACCTCTGTTTCAGTATCAGGGTTGAAATTGCAAGACAAACCAGAAAACACTGTTTAAGCAAACATCCTAAGTAAGGTGCTGTCATTTGACCTGTCACTATAGTAACAACAGAGGTAGCTGTAACAGTTTTATCAGAATATATAAAAGTGCAAATGAAAAAATAAACCTTTTACAAGTGAAATAAGTCTATAATACAGTAGCCTGCCATGGCAGTGGTTAATACTGGGCTTTATAGGGACTCCTCTGTTTTTCCCAGATTTTCAAGAACTTGCATAACTTACTATTGTTGTTTTCCACTTCTTATTTCCTTTCTTGCTTGTTTACTAAGGCCTGTCAGCAGTAAGCCTGCATTTGAAGAATTGATGCAGTAGCTTCTGTAAGGTTTTGATGCCTTCCAGCTCTTTCTCTGCACAGTAATTTCTGCTTGAGGTAGGGATTAAATGTCAAACTAATACAGTGACAGAAAAATAAAGCAAAGTGCACCTTTGCACACATGCGTGTTTTTCTCTGCCATCACTCACGTTACCCATCCTAATTAATGAAGGAAGCCTAAAAATTTTGGTACTATGTAGGTGCTTATAGTCAATAACCATGCTCTTGGTTAACCAGTCTTTCACTGTGAGAAATATTTTCCCAAACAGAAGTTACCTTTTTTAATCAGATGTATTTTAGACACCATAAGAGAATGCCTGCTAAGTTAATCATTAAAGTGTTTTTTATTTCCTTAGAGAAAGCCTAGAGAGACACAACTTCTCTGGCATAAATAAGTACCTTTGATAACACAGCCAGGATTATACAGCTTTACTACAGACTGCATGATCCTGGAGTCTCATACATTGTCCAGTGTAGAAAACTTACTTAAATCCAGTAAAAACAGTTGCCCCCAGTCTAAATGTAGCAGGCATAAGGCTCAAATATAATAATTTTTCATAAACTTGTATTAATTCCTAAAGGAATGATACTCAGAAGCTCTAGGTTCCTGAACATGTTCCTGAACTTCCACAAAAAATTTAGTTTCCTTGCTGTTGTGTGACCACACTGTCTGGCCATAAGTTCTACAGACAAACATGGGAACTACTGGGGTAAATGGAGCTTACACTTTTCAAGGGTTACAGCCTTGAAAGGCTTCACTTGTTCAAGCTTGCAATTTTAGTAGCTTCTCAAAACCAATTTAAACTGTTTCTGCAGATGGAATTTTGTTTAGTTTTATTGTTCTCCATGTCTTAAGCTAAATTCCTTTCACCCTAAAAATTAAGGTGCAGATAATGCCATAGAAGCAGTATAATTTAGCACTGAACTCTGGATATGCCTTCCTAGCAAAACCTAAGGCAAGATCATCTTTTTACAGTTGAGAGAGAGAGAATGGGCAAGGTTGGAAAGGACCACAGTGGGTCCTCTGGTGATCCTAGAGCACGTGGCACAGGGTCGTGTCCAGATGTTTCTGGAATATCTCCAGTGAGGGACACTCCACACCCTCTCTGGTCAATCTGTTCCAGTGCATGGTCACCTGCACAGTAAAGTTCATCCTCATATTGAGGTGGAACTTCCTGTACATCAGTTTCTGCCCATTGCCTCCTGTCCTATTACTTGGCACCACCCAGCAGAGCCTGGTCCATCCTCTGACACCTCCCTGCAGACACTGAAGGGGTCTCCTCTCAGTCATCTCTTCTCAAAGCTCAACAGGCCAAGCTCTCTCAGCCCTTCAAGTCATCTACATTATAGCACTTTGTTTTTCCTTGCAAAACATGGTTACAAGACAATTTTGAGTTTCCTATTAACTCTGCATGGTCACTACCATCTTCAATGACTTCTTCAGAGGAGTCACTGTTGTGAAAAGCCTGTGCTCTTTTCTTACCTCAGTCCACAGAGATACTGGCAGCTCTTCAGAGGTGGGGAACTCTGCAACTCATTCTGCACTAAGCTGCCAGGAAAGCATCAATATCAAATCTTCCCAGTTTAAAGAATCACTTTCTCTGGCACTGAGTACAATTTTATAATATAAATAGCAACTGATTCCAATTGTGTCCAGACCAAAATTACTTCAATGATATCTGTTAGCATCTGCACTATGAAATTCAACACTCAATACAATGTTAGCAAAGAGTAAAGCACAATATTAACTTTAAATTACAGTTTAAAAAAGTTAAAAACCTGCTGCTTGTATCTCTTAAGTTCCATCACCTGAGTCCTTTCAATCATCTCATAATATTGTTTTCTCTCATTCCTATGCTGTTTCTGTACATCCCATTTAAGAGATACCAAGTCCCACACAAACATTAAATGCAGTACAGTGTTACCCTGCTCTGCAAGCAAATGTGATATTTTTTTTTTGCCTTTCTTTCTCGGTCATGGTTGCTGTACAAAAGAACAGGTTAGGAATTTCCAGATACCTGCTGTCCCAGTGAAGGACATGCAGTGTCTTAATCACCCCCTGCCTTGCTTGCCATGAGCTCTATTCCCCTGGCCTAACCAGACACTTTTCCATCCCGCCCTGAGCAAGCCCCTGTTCCCTTGGCTAAGTGCAGTGGAAGCCTGTGGAGAACAGTTCCCATGAGCTGCAGCTTCAAGAGCAAACCTTTTCCTCCCCCACATCCGAAGTGCTGCTGAGCCAATTCCCACCCATGAGTCACACACTGCGCTCTCCCTGGGCTCATGTATTTGCTCTTTCCTGTCTTTGTTGTTTCCATTAGTCTAAAGCAAAAGTCATTCAGGCTGAAAGGACATGTTTATTCTCTGCTGATGAAAAACTGTAATGCCCCTTTGCGAAGAATTAAATCACCTGGTTTGTGCTGAATCACAAGCAGAGTACTGCTCCACCCTGGAAACTGTGTGCTAAACTCTTCTAGAGAACCATTGCAAAGGTGTGAGATGTGGCAAAATTGGGAAACTACCAAACTAATTAGTTAAGATTAATAATTGCTGACTAGTAAGAACATCATTGCAAACATGCACTGCAAAAATAAAAATATTCTGCTGTAGTGTTTTTTTCAAACAATAAAAAAATCAGTTTAGTTCCTTTAATTGTTATTATTTTGTTGTTACAGACTCAGATTAGCCCCAAGGAAGGGTGGCAAGTTTATAGTTCAGCCCAGGATCCTGATGGCCGTTGCATTTGCACTGTTGTTGCACCTGAACAAAACCTATGTTCAAGAGATGCCAAAAGCAGGCAACTGAGACAACTACTAGAGAAGGTAAGTCTTCCCAAAAGACTCCTCCTCTTGATCATTAACTTCCCATGGATTTCTACTGCTTTCCCTCTAAGTTAATACGTAACGAACTACTGAAGAGTTACCTGATAAAAACTGTTCTTCAGGGTATATCCCCTGTGTTCTCATCTCTGATGATTATTTGTCTGTTTTCCTTATATCACACCTTTCCCAACCCAAATTGCATCTTCTCTCTTATTCGCGCCTCCCAAATTCTTCCTTACACACAACAAGACAGATTTTTCTCTGTAAAATCAGTTACAAATCCCACCTTGAACTAGCTCAGTGCTGTGGGATTTAAACTACTTCTGCTTCAATCATATGAGACTGCTGAAGGTCACTTCTTTTATCAAAAAATAATGAGAGAGACACAACAGCATCTTGAAAGCAAACTGTACAGAGGATAAACAGTTCTCATTTTTTCGTTGTTTCTTTCCTCGAGTTTATATATTCATTCTCTGGTGGTGCAAATTTTCCCCAACAGCCCAATTCTTAATTCCAGTATTATCCACTATTGAATATATAGTGAAACCAGTGAAGTCTTGTTTTGCATCAACAGAAAAAATGCTGCAACTATGAAAACACAAACATTCGGCATTCCCTGTGTGAGTAACAAAGGTTATAGTTACTGTATCACAGCCAGGGGTACAGAACCTGAGGCCTGAGTGCTTGAACAGTAGCAAAAATCAACATAAAATGCAGACTTTAAAATACATTTTTAGTGCACAATTGTTAGTATTTTTCTAGCTATAGAAAAATCATTCCAGTGCTAATATAGCGCCAGTACCCCATAGATTTTTGCTCCCTGTTCTTCCATGAACTTCAGAAGGGACTTAGTTTCAAGTTGTCACAGAGCCCATAACCTGAGATGCAGGGAGAGGACATTGATGGACCGGCAGAGAGAAAAGGAGCTGCCTCCCCTCATGCTGTCTGTTTACTACAGAAAGGAAGACTTCAGTCTTTGCTCCGGCATATTTTCAAAAAAAAAAATTTCTTTTGAGGTGGAGGCTGGAGGGGTGTGTTAAGATCACAGCATAGTTTTTGAGCTGCCACAGAAATGAACCCAAATCATTAGCCTCTAAAAGCTATTTTCTTGTGATTAGAACTGCGGCAATCATGGATATGTAATGTATTACTACTTCACTGAGTCCGTGCAGTCCTTTAATTAGAGCCTCTATGTGAATGTGTTTTCTGCCAAATGGAAATGCTCAGTTCTTCCAGCACCCGAAAGACTTTATTTGCCTGCTTTCAACAATTAGATGGCAAAAAAAAAAAAAAAAAAGTCTGCTTTTTTCATTAAAAATCCTTTCTCAGAACTACTAATGGCAACTGTGCAATAACTAATGTATACTATTTTTAAGAGTACTTTCGGAATCCACACGTTCCGTAGATCATAATGAGTTAGTTCCAAACACGAATATCCATTCAAACATTGCATATTCTTGCAAACCATAGGAGTACTGCTGGGTTTGTCTTTTCTTAGGAAGGTACAATTTTTTTTGTCTGAGCCAAAACTTCAAGTAGGTGCCTAATACATTTACAGCAGTCTAGTTTTCTCATGTTTTGGGAAAACAAAACACTTACTGAAATAGAATAACTGCACTTGGAAAATGTGGCAAAAGCATTGCTTTCATAACAGAAACTTTTAAAAGCATGGATAATTTACTCTGGATGACAGTTACTGTTGCCTCACTGTGGTAAGAGTCCTCACTATAGCTACAAAATCACTTGCTCTACAAAAGTTACCCAAACATTCACTACTTTACATCTGTAAAAAAAAAAGAAAAGTGGTTCTCTAATGCTGAGGCAATTGGATAAAATTTTTCATTTTACATTTACTTACAGAATTATGAGCAAACACCTCCGTGGTGATTGACACACCCCAGCTTATCTCTGAGTAGTCTTATGAGTGCCTTATATTGAATGATTATATAAATGCCTACTAACAATGGAAGTCATGCTCTTCATACTGACCAAAATCTCCAGATTTCAGTCCTGTCCCTCCCAAAGAGCCTGGAAGGAAATATACACTATATTAGCACCTTCTGAACTACAGTCACATCTACTACAGGTCTCAAAGTAGACTCTATTGCCTGACAGCCGTTCCTGAGCCCATTGTTAATGATGCTTAAAGGATCTCTCTCTCTTTAAGTAGTCCAAATAATTTATAGCTTGAAGGTCTTGCCCTGTTCCCCAGTATTTGTACTGTCATGCAGTTACGGAATGTAGAACTGTACTGTGGTAGAAATGACTCACACCTAACTGACAGAAGTGCATTTCAATGCCTGACATTTAACCAGGAAAAAACGTAAAGCAACAAAAAGTGCTTTTAGAGACTGTTCTTCTTTAACAGGTTCAGAATATGTCCCAATCGATTGAAGTTCTAAATCTACGGACTCAGAGGGATTTCCAGTATGTTTTAAAAATGGAAACGCAAATGAAAGGGCTGAAGGCCAAGTTTCGGCAAATCGAAGATGATCGGAAGACATTAATGACAAAACATTTTCAAGTAGGTTGTTTTAACAATAACTCTCAAGCCTGCTGGAAACAATATATGAAGCAGCAATGCATGGACTGCTAAGGTCTCAGCTTGAAATGCTCATAAAAGAGCTCCATCAAAAAGAAAAGCATAATAAATCTTCCTTTATGATGATAATCTCTTGCTCTGTTCAAGTGAATTGTAATAGGGAGGAACTATTAATTATTAAGTCATTAGAGAAATGTCACTATAAACAGATTCCTGTTTTTTCTGTATCAATGTGCATGTCATACTGAGAAATTTATATTCATTCAAGTTCCAATGATAAAGGGGGAGATTGAGTGGAATTAATAGCAAACAAGTAGTGTTCTGTACTTGTAGTGTTGCTTGACATTTACTGCAGTTGAAGGGAAGAAAGGCTGAAATAAATCAGTTTATTGTCATTTTTATCCAGTACAATTAAGATCTAATTTCATGTCTGAAAGTCTGCTGTTTTGAATTTGAGATGGGGAGGAGGGCAATCACTCCCAGTCACATTCATGTGATTAAAAAAAGACTTCCACCGAATTTTAATAAAAAAAACCACAAGCCAATCCTTTTGTGAGGAAGAAGGGTTGCAGATATTACAAGATAGCATTGTGTATTCTGAAAAAGCTACATGAAGTACTCTTCAGGAAAAAAATATTTCAAGACCATATTTAAGTTCTTTAAATGTCAAGTCTGATAAATTGATTTTTCAAGGCTGTGTGAACACAGAATAGATTCTAGAAAATACATTCTGAGGATTACATTAAGCAAATATATATTTTTTGAAGTGTTTCTGAAAGTTCCGATAAAGTGAACTTAATTTTCTAATTGGTGCTAGAATTAGATACCTAAGTAATTATATAGCCAAGAGGTGTAGGGTTTTTTTCTCAGTAACACTGAATATCCTGTGGGTCTTAATAATATCAGGAAGTACACTAATGATCTGACTACCAAGCTTTATAAAACAAGTCATTGTTCTTAGTTTAGAGCTGTTTGAGCACATACTTCCAGGTTTTTTGGTTAATAAGAAACATCTCCACCTTTTTTCCCTTTTATCCCTTATTGCTACAATAACACATTTGCATAATGCCATTATATATGCTACATTCTCATTTCAGTTTCCTTTGGGAACAAAATATCAAAATTTGAATGTCTGATACACAATGCCAGAGACAGCACAATACTCCAGTACTCTAACCTTTTAAATATTCAATATTTCTATTGGCCACTCGTTTACTTACAGTCAGACAGTTTGCCAGGAGTATAAAACGGAGTTCCAGCCAATCAAGTTATAGAATAATTTAAAAGGTTAACATAATACAGTGTGCTGTTCTGAAATACAGTCTACTGTATTCCAGTGCTTTATCTTTCCTGAGACAGAAAAATTCATGTTGGAACATGACCCTTCATATCAACTGGCTTAAAGTGCCAAAACACATCTACCACCTATCTGTGTTGCAATACAAATTAGTTCTTGTACCACTCGTCACAGCAACAAGCTCTGGAGTGTCAGCAGAAGCAGATTTTTTTTTTTTATCATGAAAATACCAAAATCAACTTTATATGATTTGCTGAAGCAAGATATTCTAAATCTGTGTTATCATGATGATCAGAACCAAGGAGTACAAATTTGGTCCAGATCACACTTGAGCATACAGTCAGTCCATACTTTATGCCAAGCAGGAGGTACCTGATTGCCACAAAAAGTTACAGCAAGTTTGCTCAAATGATACATCGTCTGCCATAAATCCTACCAGGAATACATCACCTTCACTAATTCAAACACATTTTATCTTCCTGAGTTTTTACAAGCTTTGCATTTTTTCCCATTACAGCTTATCCATGTTTTTTGGCCATTCTCTGCCCTTCAGAACTGAAGCCTAAGTTCATAATTTCAAAATGAAGTAACAAAAACTGTGGTTTCTGGAGCTATTCTCTCTCTGTCACAAAGCCTACTTCCCTTGTCATCGAGGACAAAATTACTATTCATTGTAACAGGCATAAAGTAGGTTTAAGTTAAGATTTTAATAAAAACAGCCAAATAAAAATAGTTTTAACTGTAAACAAAAGGACTTCACTTCTTTGTGTCCATTTTGGTAACTCTGCTACCATAATGTAATTGGAAGACCCCCTGAGAACAGAATCAACAGAAGTAATACTCTCAAATCCATATCTAATGACATATCTGCTGTGTTTCAGTAAAGCAAAATCTTTTGACTGCAAGGATTCTTTGAGATTTTCTACAAAATAATAACAAAAAACAACTTCAATTTGGTTTAAATGTAATAAAGCTCCTATTATTAGTGCATTTAAAAGAATAATTAAGAAATGAAAGATGGGTAACCAATATATGCTGAAGATTAAGCCAAATTCTCAAAGTATGAGTCTCAAGAAAAATCTGAGAAAAGGGCAATCTGAGATTTCAAGGTGGAGCTTTATTTTCTTCAGTCAGTGTTTAAGAATAGGATTGGCAATGCAACAAAAACTGCACATGGCAAAAAATCCATTTGTGATATTCCAGAAGAGATGTCAACTGAGCAAGTTCAAAATCATTTAGTGATGTAGCCAGTTGACAAGCACAAATCACAGTTAAGAACCATGGAATTTTTACTTCAGAAGAAAAAGGTTTATATCATTGTGGCTGGAACAGGAATAAACACAGTTCAACAGACATCGAGGAAAAAAAAGAATTTAGTACTTCTAGGGAATGAAATAGAAATTAACAGCCCACCAACTATGTATGACTGCTCTGTAAACCAGGTATGATCTTGAACACTACTGTGCATTCAGGCCTATTCATCTTCTGATGAAAGACACACTTAGGGGTGGTTTATATCCTCTAGATGGAAAGTCACTGGGTTTGGTTCAGATCATTTGAAGGTAACTCTTTATTTGCAATAGAAAAACTATTCTCTCGTGCATTTCATCTGCTGCTTACTACCATTAAGTCTGAGATGCCTAAGACTTTTCACAGTAGACTAAGAATAGATCTGTAACTAAAATAAATAATCATTTTCAAGTTGTTTTAATAATCAGGCATAAATACTGAATTATAGGAAATTATGGGATTGAACTCCTTTAAACTACTCTAATGCACATATGATTGCCTTTAACAGGAGTTGAAAGAAAAGATGGATGAGCTCCTGCCACTGATCCCAGTTTTGGAACAATACAAAACTGATGCCAAGTTGATCACACAGTTCAAGGAGGAAATTAGGAATCTCTCTACTGTGCTGACTGGGATTCAGGAAGAAATTGGTGCTTATGACTATGAGGAACTACACCAGCGTGTAATCAATTTAGAAACCAGGCTTCGTGACTGCATGAAAAAGCTCAGTAAGTTAACCAGTTCATGGCAAATTTGGTCTCTTATCTATGCATTTTTAGTTGTCTCTCTTTAGAAAGATTAAAGTTTGGAGGGAGGGGGGTTTGTTTGTTTCTTTGATGAAAGACTGCGTTATATTCTGATCGGTGCTACCCTAATAAAAGACAAGAGTAACTCAACCTAAGGTCAGTCATATCATTCTAAGTACATGATATAATGTTCTGCCCTACTGTATACAGAAGGAATTAAGATGAAAAATTATAACAGATGGAAAATTCAAAATCTGAGGTTTAAACCAGTTGGAGAGTTACAAATATTCTTTCAAAAAAAGCCCAGACACACACTGCTACTAGAGGCATCTTTGGGCTGTCAATGTGAAAAAACAATAGTGAAAAGTAGACTTTAATTAGTTTTGAGATGTCCACATCATAACCCTGTCATCTTGCTATAACACCTGAGAGGCCACTGACTATAAAGTCTTTAGCCTGTATTAGTGTTAAGAGAGATATCCCATTCTCCAACTCACACTACAATCTAACTAAGCCTCACATCTAATTGAAGGGAGCAAAGCATGATTTCTGCAGGATGCACAGCAACGATCCATTGCTATTGCTGCACCAGGTTTACTTCAGGCTGCCTCCATCTCAGCTGCTCCCATGCTGGCTTTAGTTAGAAAAAGTCAAACGTTGAGCATCTCTGAAAATCAGCACTAGCTCAGTATCAGCTACCAAAACTATAGGACCTGAAGGATCAATATCAAGTGTCAGGCACAACTTCCATTAGGGATAGGTAACCTGCTTTACAAACACAGTGCAGTCTCCCCTTTCCCCAGTCTATCCATGCATTCAGAGATTTCTGAATGGTTCACTATTGCAACCTGGATTACTACAGCAAACAATCCAGCCCCTTTATGAAAAATGAACACTTTGCAGTTTAGCACTGAACATGAATAAACTTGAAATTCCAAGGTTTAGGCCTTTGATCGGTGTCTCAGTTATCAAGTGTGGGATGTTTACTTTTAAATGCTACCCAGGACATTAAATATCTTCTTAACTGGATAAGCAGAGCCTCCTTATTTTTGTGATGCAATAGAATGAGAAAAATCTAGGTTAAGTTAACCTCTTAAATTATTTATTTCCATTTCTTTATTTTACACTGTAAATAGCACAGTGATGATGTGCTAAAATACATGAAAGACTTCTTCAAACAGAAATTTCTTATGATCCTGTTTTCCCCTCAGTACACACACATAATAGCACATTACTGCATTGACAGAAGACAGTCAGGAGAAAACGGCTGTGTTGCAATACTGCAGCAAACAAGATTCCTATGAATAAACAGTATTTTCTGACAGTGAGTGTTCCAGTAAGTTATTAGACACCAAAAATCATCAGTTTAACAAGTATCTTGTTTTTCATTGCTTTTACAGCATATCTTGTAACACCGATTAGTAAAGCAATGACAGCGTAAGATATATTTCATACAACAGAATTAGGTGTATTGACATCCTACCCATCCTGAATTCCTGCAATACATTCTAATCTCTTGATGTACCTAATGAAAAAAACATCAAAATTACATATATTAGCAGTAGAGAGAAAATTTTTGTATAAAATAAATTATTAAGCATATCCATTATGAAAAGAGAGTGGACGTTCTCAAGATGTAACACAGATTCATTTGTCCTTATTGGCATTATTCCCTGGTCTTAGATGCTTAAATGACTTTTATGGTCCCCTACTAACAGACTGGCTGTTTTTCTGGCCTATCCCTGTGTGCCTTTTAAAGCACAAACAGCCTCAGTTCGGCTTCCTGTAACTGCTGAAAGCTGGGACTGTGTGCTCAGATCAGAAAGCATAAGAAGAAAGCAGCTTTCATGCCAAAACCTTCTTTGCAGCCGCACTGGCCACGCTGGAGATGACCCAGCTGTGCCTGTCCATGCCAGCCTGAGAGCCAGAAGCCAATGGTCCCAGTGTGCCACAGGATCTGGCTTGAAGCTTCGCAGATTTTGTTGCATTTCACAAGACAATTTTCTAATCAGCGTGTGCAATAGCTACTCTCCATTCTTCTCCCTCGCAGGTGTTTTTCAGCAGTATAATGCATTATTTATATTGTCCTGGCCACTTAGAAGGGTTCTTCCATTTGCACTGGCAACACTTTCAACACTCATTAACATACACTAAGCAGTTATATTAATTTCACTGAGAGTTAATGATTACCACAACAGTTGTGATAACTGAATTTTACTCCTCTTTGGAATAAGAGAAGATTCAAGATGAAGCTGCTGGGAAATTAGTTGACATAACTTTTAAAGGGTGCATGCAGCTAAACACATAGGAATAGAGTGTATGTGATTACACACACCCCAAATTCACATGTATGCATGCACATATGGGTCCTTTGCTGACAGTCCTGTAAGTCTTGTGTACTTATAAGAGAATGCAGGTTGCACACTATGCTTGGAACCCTCCTATTCTTGTCATGACCCGTTTATGACATTGGAAAAAAACTTACATGGGTAGCATTCATAGAAGCCAATACTCTGACATATAATTAGAGTAGGTATATATTGGATTCATGTCTAGCTACACTTGATTATAATGTAGACTCTGAACAATATTTTACAGTAACATTTTTTGTTAGCAATTCCAAAGTAGAATATTCTGTGTATCCAAAGAAGTGCTGTTACATCAGTGGCAGAGGAGCTATTAGTGCAGGCATGAGACTATTGATTGCAGCGGTACTTGTACTTCCAAAGCATCCTTCCCTTTGGGATTTGAGGAATTTTACAAATATCATTTAGTATAAAACTGGTCAAGAGAAATATAGATTCTTATCCCCATTTTATAGATGATGAAATAAGCAGCCCAGGAGTATAAATGACTTTTCCAAAGATTACCCAGCAAGTTGTGGCACCCATGTAGAAAAATCCAGGTGCTTCCTCTCAGTAGACTCTAATAACTATACTATAGTGCTTCCTGGATTCATATTATGCAGGAAAACAGACATATATTTATTAAGAACTAGTCCTTCATTCCCTCATGCTAGTATGTTATGAAAAATTTGACCATAAGCAGAAAAGTGCAAGCAGTAGAACACTTGGAAGTCATTTGTAGAAGTGCCAAAAAAACCTCACTTCATTTTCCCCTATTTATTACCCACAAAAAAACCCATAATAATGATGCTTATGAATGCTTCAAGAGAATGTTGTGATTTTATTTCCTTTGCCAGTCCTTCTACCAGTGATACATTCACTTGCTCTATATAGCAGCCACCAATATTCATTCAGATCACAGAGACTGGGACTATCTACCCATTTCTAGCTATCTCCAAAACAGCTCCTGTCCATTTGGGCTGTCACAGCCTCCTCCTGGTATTTGCTCCCTTTGGAGCTTTCCAGATACATTCTGTCCCATATACTTACACAGCCCACAGGCTGTACAGAAGTACATCTATTTTCTCTTTTAATGGTCACTTCATGCTCAACTTCTTCCTTAACATAAATAAATGCTGGAAATTGTGGAACAGACTTACAGGAGTCCACTGTACAGAAATGTTACAGGAGACGAACCAAGCCAGAAACACCTGGATTGTGCATCGTATGATGCTTCTTGTACAGCTCAGTTTAGGATGTAAAAAGACTCCATGATTGGGATTTTCCAACTACTACAATCAGTAATGTTTGGGATTTTCTAATGTAGGCAGCTGCTTCTTCCAAAGCCAAGGGAAAGAGACCGAGGGCTTCGAAAAATCCCACTGCTTTTCTGTGTAACCCCATCTGAACTTCTTAGGGAAGAAAAAAATAGCCTAGAAATATCACATTTTTCTTAGTGTACTGAACTTCCTGACATTTGTTAGTATGGAGATGTATTTGACCTAACTTTTTACTAGCATCCTTCTATTAGGGAATCAAATTACTATATTGCTATAAACAAAAACTTTTCGTACGTTCTCTTCTGCCAGGGGAAAGAAAGGAGAAAAAAAAAGAAGATAAAAAAAAGTGTGGGCAGGGAAGAGGATTTTGGCTACTTCAAAAAAAAATTGCATAGGCTAGTTTTAACTGTCAGCCCCTTCACTGCTATGGAAAATTCATAGTCCAGAAATGATTCCCCTTTAACATGACATTTGTCTCTGTTCTATTCTATTCTATGTTCTACATACAAAATGAGCTAAAGAAATGCCTCAACTGGAAACTAATTGGAATTTTCATTAATTTCAAAATTCCAGACTTTTCATGCCAGAAGAATTTTAAGTAAAAGATCCTGCGTTCAGTATGTTAATATTACCACTCCCTAGCAAAAAACCTCAGCATGCAAGATCAACTTTAATACAGCCACCCAAACAATTAAAAGGTTCATCCTGCAGCTGAGAATACAGGCAGGGATTAGATGAACACTCTTCAGTAGACAAGAATAAGCTGTTACTAGCTTTGGTGGAGGAATAAGGAAAATTTATTGGACTGAACACAAAGATTGAAGTGCTTAAAACCAAGAGAAAACTCACCTTGTGTCAGTGAGCTGTTAAACGTGACTTCTGCAAAAGTTACATGTGCAGCCTTAAACAGGCTTTAAAAGAGCATCGGCTGATTCAACTTGACTGTTCAGCCAAGACTTGCTCTGGGCCCTTGTCCTTGTTCTTTCAAGCAGTACTTTCTGAACTGAGAGGACTTTCTGACTGGTTTGAGTTCTTTTCCTTCCTCATTAAACAGAAACCCAGTCATGAGGATCTCTCAGCTATGAGGAGGCTGGGATGACAAGACAGAGGTGGGCTCTGACAGCTCTGCTGCTCCCTTTTTACTGTCCATTACTGTACATGTCAGCAAGTAGGTCAGCAGACCTCAGGTACTGCTGGGATTTACAGAAGCCTGCTGATGGGATATGTATTATGAGTACAGTGGGAATGAATTAGCATACATAGAAAAAAATACTTGTAGTATTCCTTAGTTTTAAATACCAGTTCCATCAAGTTACATCATAAAATAAGCAGATCTATAGGTTTCTGTTTAATGAGAAAGGAAAAGAAAAATGGGGCCTACTACAGGGCAGGAGGGGAATAAATCCTCACGCCTCTTACAAAGTGCTCTGTTTGTTATGCCAAAAAGAGCAGCTTTGTCACTTTTTCAGTCAGCTGCCTCTCAGCTATACAGCAGCTCTCCTAAGAGTCTTCCTTTTTTGATCACTACATGCTGTGTGGGAATAAAAATTTGATCAGAAATACACCCTGACTCAAACTGCTGATCATTTAGCGGCTGAAGTACAACGTCATCTCTTTTCACATTGAACGTGTTGAAAGATCATTCTCTAAAAGCATCTGACTCCTGTGACAGGGGTACTCAGTTCATATAGTTTAAACTAAATGAAGGCTGAAGAGATTAGTTAATTACTAGCAACATATAACTAACTGTAATCAGTGAGGTATACATTCAGGATAAATACAAGTAGTATAACAGAGGAACCACAGTACTGACACTTAAGCATACAGACCTCCAAACATTGTTCCTTAGCCTCAAAAAGCCCCTCACACGTGGAGCACCACCCAAAGAGCCCCAGAGCTGTGTTCACACCCCCACAGGGACTCCAAACACCACCTGCTGTTACCCCTCTCCCACTGCAGCTCCAGGGCCTTGAGCTTGCTGTGTGCCCGTGCTGCTCCCACCACGCCCTGGCACTGCTGAGCCCACCTGGAGCGCTCACACACCTGCCCTGCCTGGGCCCCCCCAGCACAAAAGGTGGCTCTGGGAGCACTCACATCCCTGCCAGGGGCTCTTCCATAGGTTTTGTCCATTCAGAAGCAAAATTTCACAACTCATTATGAGTCCACTGGACTTCTTTTCTTCATAGAAGAAGCAGTGCTTCAGATTCCAAATTCTTTTTATGTTTTCCGACTAATTGCAATACTATGTTCTATAGGCACCAATTAGTATTAGTATACCTTATAACTCAGGCATTCACTGTGTTTTAATTATCTTAGAAACTGCAAGTTCAGGAATAATTTTATTCTGATTTCTTTCTGCTTATTAGTTTTCTGGTAACTTATTCCAAATTAAGTATTCCAAATTTAAACTCAAACCTTCAGAAGGGTTATCTCATGCCCATTTCTGAGACTATTTACTAATATACCATGTAAAAATAAAAGTCTTCATCTTGATAAGTTATAGACCTCTACCTTTCAAGCTAGTAGTAGTTCATGCTGTAGAAAAAGAGCATTCAGCACACAATGATAGCAGCCCATCTACAAAAAAAAAAATCCAGAATAAAAAATTATGTACAGAGATAACCAACTATAAAAGACTATAAGATTCTTTAAAATGGGAAATTCCAAAAATATCTTCAAAACATTGCACCATACATAGATTGAGATATGTAAATAATAATGTCTCTTAATTGACCCAGAAAATAGACACAGCCTACCCTGTTCACTGAGATCTCAGCGTGCACTCAGTTACCTTCATTTCCAATCCATACAGTTTCCCTGGCTGTGAACGAAAACTACCCAAGCAGCCTCTGAGTTTTCACCACAGCATGAACCCAATCCTAAGTGACTGAAATAGGCTGGCATAATACCTTCCTTTCCACTTACAGTGTATAGAACTCAGGCTTGATGTGACCCTCTCTTTTGAGCTGAATAAATTCACTCTCAACACTAGATAGCTTGTTTTCCACATTTCCTAGATAGATATGGCTATCACTATAGCACAACCATGTAGCACAGAGAAGCAGTTATTTTTAAATTTAAAAAAATTAATTAAATGCTTCACTTCTTTTTACATTCTTTTCTTTAAAAACATGCTATTTAGCCTGATCACGTGCATACCACTGTGTGATAATAAATCTTGGTAAACACATGCATTCCACCAAGAACTTGTTACTAATAGATATCTTATTAATGTCCCCTAAAATATAGATTTTTTAATTGTTTGGAAGGTCAACATCCAAGATGGTATCAACTTTCATTATTTCCTCCCACACAGTCTAATGGATTAGAAGGCAACCAATACGGCCAAGTTTGCTAAATAATTCTCATATTTATTTTCTTTAGCCAGCCTCCAGTATAGAAAGAGCCACGTGTGTGTGAGTACAGGGCAGTCAGGCACAAGCTTTGAGTACAGCCATACTGCGTGTACAAGCTCATTTTTTTGTGTCTGCCCTTAACCACCTTGTTACCCTGGCCAATGGAAAACTGAAACATCCATCAATCCTAGCCTTGTACTGAACTTCCTGAAGGCAGAACTGGGGGCAGGGATTATGTCTTCATTTCATTTATTATTAAATGTTCTTCAGCTCAGAAAATCTTTTACTAGGTTATATTTTAGTTTATGCCCAAAAAACATAACTGCACTTCAAAAGATGTAAATACAAAAATATATATCAATAAAATTTTATGGGTATATTTTTACACATTTATATTACTCTTCAGTAAGGAGAGGTTCCTTCAGTGAAGGTGACAATCAATCTTCAACATAAGCCTGAATCCCCTGGAGCCAATATGAAGTTTGGAGCATTTGTTCTTGTGCTCTGATGTCAAGGAGAGTTGTGCAATTATTTGCATTAATGCATTTGTTTTTTTAATTTCAGCATGTGGCAAATTGATGAAAATCACAGGCCCCATTACAGTGAAGATATCTGGAACCCGATTTGGAGCCTGGATGACGGATCCATTGGCATCAGAGAAAAATAACCGAGTACGTTAAGGCACTATCTTTGTGTCCTGGAGTCTTACTTGATTTATTCTAATCCTTTAAAAGATACTTTCCCCCTAGAAAGTTACATTCCCAAGCATGTTTCTTCTACTTCAGTCATATTCACAGTCAAACATCTTCAGAGAAAATGCAACAGTATTTTTGGAAAAACATCCAAAGACAAAAGTTCACTGAGCGCTTTTGTGCTGTTTCCTTCAACTTTTTCAGGCTTGACAAACATCTAAACTGACAACACAATTTTTTTATTTCGTAACATATTTAATTGTACTTGGGTCTTTTAAGAACCAGAGTAATCTAAAACAAACATCAACACTTTTACCCAAGAGCAGGACCCATAATGCAGCACAGTTAAATTGGCAGAATAGGCCATATAGGCCCTAGTCAGACCATATGCTCCATCATATCCAAGTTATGTTATTGGTTTGTTGTTTGATCTGCAATAGTATCTTAAATTGGCCACAGTTTTGAGAAGGTGCTCTCTCCATCAAAAGCCTTTGGAAGTCAAAACACTAGGTATCATTTGTATGAGATCCACAACATTAATTTTTTGAATACAGAAAAAAAACCAAAGGCAACAGAAAAGGCAACATAAAAATGACAACAAATAAAGATTTATGTGCAGCTCTCCCCTGCCCGCTGTGTCCATGCAAGTTTGCTACTTAGTCCAGAAATCTCAATTACCTTTAGGAGAGCAGCAAACTCTGAGAAACTAAAGGGAGAAAAGGAAAAATGCATGAAGGAAAAAATGGGGGAATGGAAGTTGCATACAGAATATTAAAAGAAGTAATAATTCTGTTTTAAGGGGAAAAAATTACTTTGAAACTTTACTAGTTTCATTGCTATTTTTTTTGTTTCCTTTACTAAGAAAAGACTGTTTTTCTTTGAATAGAGATTCAGCTGAAAAGTTTAACCACATTTATTCCTAAGTATAAATCCAAGTTTATCTCAGGTGCCATTTCCCATCTCTCTCTTATGTTATTAGTCTCTAGAAATATCTTTAAGCAAGCACCATATAGCAGAGACCCAAACACTGAATAACCCAGAATTAAATTTCTCTGAAAATGCAGACACTGTAGTTAGTAACAGTTGTATGGAGAGTTCACCTGTCGAGGTAAGTTTTGATTCAGAAATTCAAGAGTTCCTCCTGCTTTTGTAACAGGAATGTGGGCAATATTGCACTTTGATAGCCTGCTGCACACCTAAAACTTGTTTTCCTTCTTTTTCTGCAATGTCTCCCTCATGCCATATCATGATCACATACCATACACTGTGTTCAAGATGTTTACTCCCAGTCTTTGTTTTCTTTCCAGGTCTGGTACATGGATAGCTACACTAACAATAAAATTGTCCGTGAGTACAAATCAATCGCAGACTTCGTCAGTGGGGCCGAATCAAGGACATACAACCTTCCATTCAAATGGGCAGGAACCAACCACGTTGTCTACAATGGCTCCCTCTATTTCAACAAGTATCAGAGCAACATCATCATCAAGTACAGCTTTGACACGGGGCGGGTGCTGGCACAGCGTAGCCTGGAGTACGCTGGCTTTCACAATGTTTACCCTTACACCTGGGGTGGCTTCTCTGATATCGACCTGATGGCAGATGAAATTGGGCTGTGGGCTGTGTATGCCACCAACCAGAATGCAGGCAACATTGTCATCAGCCAGCTAAACCAGGATACACTGGAGGTGCTGAAGAGCTGGAGCACGGGCTACCCAAAGAGAAGTGCTGGAGAATCCTTCATGATCTGTGGCACCTTGTATGTTACTAACTCGCACTTAACGGGAGCCAAGGTCTACTATTCCTATTCCACAAAAACCTCCACTTATGAGTACACAGACATTCCTTTCCATAATCAGTATTTTCATATATCCATGCTTGACTACAATGCAAGAGATAGAGCTCTCTATGCCTGGAATAATGGACATCAAGTCCTGTTTAACGTCACCCTTTTCCACGTCATTAAAACTGAAGATGACACATAATTTTCTTTCCCTTACCTCCCTCCCTCAAAGCAGTCTCATTTGTGATTAACTCTAAAAGCATCCATCACTCTCAGTTCCTTTTAATTTACATTTCTTTCTTCATTAAACAAAAGCAACATTTTCTACTATGTAATGCGTTTCAATACGGCTGAACCTGTCAAAAATGACCTGTCAGAAATAAAAAGCATCTTAACTCATGATTCTGCAAGGTCTGTTAAGACCTTGTCTTGAAAAGCACTAAAGAGGATTTAAATGGCTAAAGACAGTTTTTAAAAGATTATGATCTGCCTTATTTTAGAGTCAGAGACTAATGGTGGCTTAAATGCATGAATGTCTTTTTTTACCTCATTTTTTGTTTTAATATATTGCTTAACTTCAGGAAACATTTCGGTAGTGTCAGACACATATTGCACATTGTATTTTTTTATTTATTCCAAAAGAAAGATTTAGGAATTAATTTACTTAGACAAGGAGTATGATTCATTTTGCCATCATCCAATTTCAGATGTGGTGCTGTACAGTATGTTTTTAAATCTCTTGCAAACATTCTATCAACAGTATGTATTTCTACCATTGTAACCACCATTGTGCAATTGTATCTCTTCACGTATGTGAAAGTAAACTAAGTACTATTTTTTATAAAATATATTGAAGCTGAATTGCAGTTCTGGCTATGAGTCAATTGAAAGTGGTAAAAATCTGATAAAAGGTTGTTATTTCTGAGAAAGACCAGTAGCTTCTCAGATGCATGATTTCTACTCTCAGTTTTGCTTCCTAGATCCCCTCTTCACCAGTGGTGCTTACTGGCACATTTGCAACTTTGAAGCTTCATACCAGTTCCAGTTTTACAATTGTTTGCCCCGCCTGGTTTTTATCTCCTGCTGCTGGCTTCTCTCTCTCTCAATCTCTTCTTTACCTGCTTTCTTCCCTTCCACCATTTGACTGCCCTTGTTTATGCCTATCCCTGCTCTGGGCTCTACAAGCGAGAAGCTGGAAGGGGCTGGTGCCCAGCAGCCGAGTGTGGGAGTGCATCCCATGTTTGAGCTGCTGTGGGGCACTGAGGAGCAATGGTACAAGCCAAGCTGCTCTCCTTCATCTGCCTGTCTTCTTACTCATAACAGGAGAACATTTATCTGTTGACAAAACTCTTCTCTGGGATGACAGTAATCACAGAAAATGCAACAGGGAAGGTGAGAAGCCCAGATGATCAGTGTGGCCCCTGGTAGCCACCCTAATTCTTGTTAGGGAAGGACTTTGAGGCCAACCTCTTGCAAAGAGGTTTGGGGTTTTCTGGCAGTAGAATTACTACACCCAAACTGATGCCTTCAAGAAACAAATATTTCTGAAAGCTGTGTGGGTTGCTGTACTATCTCGTTAGAAACTGGGGGACAGGGAGAGGTGTGCATATTTTATTGAGAAAAAAGGAATGACGTGCTACTTATGTCTTGCCATAAATGGAAAGAAAGTAACATTAAGCACTAGTAATCAGACTTTTTTATTAGCTGGGCTCTAAACATAATGTAAAAAGACACATCTGAAAAATTCTGTGAAAGCTGTGTTTCTTACACTGAGTTTCTATTCTTTATATCCTTTGAAATTGAAAAGCCAGACATTTTATTTGCTGGTTCTTCTTCTGGTTTGCTGGTACCAGCTGAGACCACCTTAAGTCTCATTAACGTTTTCATTATTATAAATATGTGTCTATATATATTTACAAGTATGCTTTATAATATAAGCCCATGTGAAACTGAATAAGTTGACTTATTTTTCATACCAGTTGCAAAACAAAAAAAATGCTAATAAGGTTTCAAGAACTGATAAAGGAAAAAAAGAACAAACAACAAATGACATTACAACATGACTAGAGAAAAGTTACTTTCTTGCTTCCCTCTCCCGTCTAGATGAAATGGTAGCTATTACCCCATACAATCAGTTACACAGAATTTGGAGAGACTCAGTTCAGCTAAATAGACAAATCACTTCCCTCCTGTAACCAACTTTCCTGTATTGACAATGAAACCTCCTCTGTGACATGTGACAATGTATATGACTACTCATTAAAAAAGGTATTTTATGTCATACAGGGATGTTTTATGAACATGGATTATGTTCAGATTTTTATCAAAAGCCATTAAAAAAACCCTAGCCTTTCCCCTGTACAGAGTGACTTCAACAAAATAGAAGTTTTTTCAACCAATACAGCATTTGTAAAAACATTAGTGATTAGATTGAGAAATTAAATTTCTTTCTACTGTATCATCATAAACTAGAAGAATAGTCATGATCACTTTATGTGAAAACAATGATTACTACCATATTTCTTTATAAGAATTTCATACTGTTTAATTCGCATATATATATTAGTACAGGTTGATAACAGATCTTACAGTAAGATTAATCTCACCTGATTTCAATACCACTGACAGGGTAACACACTCCTATTAGTCAAAGGAAAGAAAGAGACACTACTACAGGGTGCTAGAGATGGATGGATAAGAGGGGTAGGAAAAGCACCTTTGTAAGGTGGTTTGTCATGCCAAGATAAATCGTGCCCTTCTAAATTAGTAACAAATTGTTGGATTCCAGTATTTAGACTTGAAATAACAGCTTCCATACAATCAGTACGAAATGTGGCAAGACATTATCAAGTAGCACAACTTCCCCCTAAGGAGCACTCGTTTTTCTGCGAATGTGTTGATCACCTGTCTTTTCAAAATTGGAAATTCCAAAGTAATATACCCAGAAGGTTGAAGTCACCATGCCTCAATATAAGCTGATTACTGTTACAAGCTTTGCCTTCATAATTAAGCAGCACAAGCAGAAAATCTTTATAATGTAGCAGCAACCTACAAGTTTTATTCTTATAGGTGAAGCATGTGCTGTTTATTATGACACTAAGGTACCAGTAGTATGTGGGGGGAAAAAATATCTTAAACATGGGGAAATTAATTGTAGAGTCTGTTTCAATATCTTAATGACCTCCTGTTTCAAGGCATAAACATGTAAAAGGACCATGTCACTCCTCCACCCAAAGCAGAACACATAAATTTCACCAAGCTGTGCTGGCAGCAGAAAGGGACGCAGACAACCCCAAATCTAGCCCAGGAACACAAGAGTGCCAATCCTCGAGGCATACCTGTCCTGAGGGAGCCTAAGGAACATGAACAATGCACACCACAAATCCCCATAACACCAGCTTTTCATAAATCATCCAGCCTCCAAAAGACCAAGGATATTTGTCTCTGTCTTTGAAATCCAGACAGGGAAGAAAATCCACATTTTCTTGAGAAGCAGAAATTTCTATTCAACTCATATGCTTCTTGCCAGCTGAGCATCAGCAGAAGAGCCTGTGGAGTTTTTCTGTATCTACTGCTTCAGAATATTTAACTAAAATAATTACATTGTAGAAACATTTCAACAGTCCAAGTGGAATAAAGCTTCCTCAGGATTTTGTTTCAAAAATGGCAGAGTTTTAAACACAGGTCACTATAAATGAATACAATATTTAGATCAGTGGCATTCTGGCCCCACCTTTGCATCCACTGTACAGAAGTCCCATTTTCCCTAGAAACTGTGTGACAGATATACCCATAGCAGCACAGAAAAGTATATGAAGACCATTAAAATGACAGCTAACAGGTCAGATTTGACATAATCTATTTTACTATGCCTTTTGTACAGAAGTTTGAATTCCTATTTACACAGTTCTTACGGTGAACACAAACAGGAAAAACCTACTGGGCCAGAAATACTCATTTTCCCCTCACACAGTGTCAGCTACATGCACAAACCACTCCAGCTTTTTTTTCTTTGCATTTTCTCTTCTTTTGTTAGTTCTAATCTTCTTGATCTTCATCTAAACCTGCCCTCTCAAATTGCAGTATGTTTAATGAATGGCTGTTCAGATAGAACCCAAACCGCACAGAGGATTTATAGTACAGCAAGTTTCATCTGGAAAAGGCATGAATTTATTTTTCCAGTTATGTAAAATTTAGCTCTAGTGTGCCCATAAAACTGCCTACAAGCAATACTGATTGTATATCATGGATTGCTCTACAGAAATAATTTAAAACAGATTCAAGATAACTTTCTCCCCTTTTATTTATTTTAAAGGAGATACTTTGTTTCATATCTACCATGGTGAGAAATTAATTCAAACTAAATTCATCATTGTCCCCAGCAGGTTTAGACATCCATTTCTCCCTTCTGGAAGACAGCCTCAAAGTGGTCAGCAGCACTTCCAACTCGTGAAAATCAGGCCTCACAATAATTGAGCATTCACACTGTCAAAGGTCCTTAGGCCTTTTGAGTTAAGCTCCAGGTCTGTGTCACGCCATGCAAACAGGCCATTCATTTAGGCTTCCCTCATCTTGGTAAATTTGGCTTACTGTCACCTTGAAGGACATCCCAGACTGATGGCGGCTCAGGTCCATCCCTGTCAGTGCAGCACTGGGAGAGACAGGTGCCTTTTGGAGGTGAAGTGCACAGGAGGACTGCGGTACCTCATTGCTGCGGCTCTGACAGCAGCTCATTCCCGAGGGAAGAGCGCGCACCACCTGTCATTCCTGCAGCCACCAGCTCCTCGGGACCGCAAGGTCATTTACAGGCGCTAATTTAGACCGTTTCCCACTCTGTCAGGAAAGAAAGGACATTTGTACGAATCTCATCGTTGAGGCTGAGCAGCTTGGACGCAGAAGAGTTCAGCTTAAGCCCAGCAGAGCTTCTTTGGCTCACCAGCAGTTGATGTTAGATTTTCAGTTCTCAAGTCAGTGTATCACTCATTAGCTCACTTCTGCTGAGACAAATATGTGTGTCCAAAAGTTCAGTTCCCATAATCTTACACTGATTTTAAATGCTTTGCCTGCTTTGGTTTAGGCCTAATAAGGAGGCCTGTGTCCATTAGTAAGGTGGCTGGTTAATTCACAGTCATGATATGCCTGCCATGGGTGACTGCTTCCAATAATTTCTGAGGAAAAAAATGTCACTTTATATGGAGTTACTTTGTTCCCTTTATGAAAGAGGAATCCAAAGGGTGCTCCCATGGTAGGGCAGTGTCAGGGATGGGCATAACCTTGGACACAGAGCTCTGCCATGAACCCAGCCATGCTCAGGAGGAGCATTTAGACTCCTACATCTCTAGACTAGCTCTCTTCACAGCACAAGTCTCATCAAAGTATATTCAAAACCAGTTCTGTTCACCAGGCCAAATGAGGGAGGAAAACATGAAAATTTTTATATGCTTTGACACTTATTTGGGAGCTGAAGTAGGACTTGGGAGATTCACAGGCCTCATCCTGGCCCTGTGCCCAGGAATGAATTACACTCTGAAAGACTACACTGCACTCTTACGGCAAATGCTAAAACGCTGTTATTCTAATAGCAATGCAATATCACGATACAGAGCAGAAAAATGACACACAGCAGAGCTCCTAAAATCGGAAACACAATAACACTGTAAAACACAGCATACTAAAAAAAAAAAATTATCCCAATTAAGTATTTCCCAATATATGCTCTAGCTTAATAACACTCATAGTTTTTCAACAGACTATACTAAATCCCAGCTCAGTTGATTTTATAGGTATTTACTGAATAATAATACGCATTATATGCCTAGGTAATTATGGAATTGGATATTTATGTACCATATAAAAATTGATACTTATGTCATTCCACTGACTCACAAAAAAATTCAAAAAACCCTATAATTATGAGCACAGAACACTGCTTATTTACCATATTAAATTAGAGCAGGAAAACACATTGAAATAGAAATATTTTATGCCACAGTGTAGGATGATATTTCTATTAAAGATAAAAATTAGAAATCTGTGTATACAGTGCATCAAATACACATGGATCAAAGAGCTACATAAATTTCAGTTTTGTGTTTTCCTTTCCAAACTGCACTTACAAAAAATCACAAAACCAATTTTACAGAAAATATAGTCCAATGCAGATGTAAATACACATACATGACTGTATCTGGGTTGTACATGATATTTACAACCATGCCTGGAGAGAATATAGAATGTCTGGGCAAGAGCTTACACACTGACTGAAGCAGTAACGGCCAGAAAACAATCCAATATGCAACATAAGAAAACTACTCCCCTGTTAGCCAGACTTCTCAAAATGGAGATATTTCTTCTACCTGGAACAAAATTAGTCATGTCTTGCAGAGGCTGCAGCCAGCCAGAGATACAGGGACAGCCACAGCCCCCAGTGTCCAGGCAGCTGCCACCATGCAGTGCAAACAGCAATATATTCACCCTGTGGAAACTGTAAAGCCCTCAGCAGGTAGTCCTGAGAAATCCTAATGTTCCACATAATGGTCACCTGAATAATCAAAGGAACCTTTACAATGAAGTCAAGCAAACTGTACAGTGTGACAGGCTTTGTAAGAAAATAATCATAGTTTAAATAACTTCTGTCTAAGTGGTTTGCCCAGCTTTATGCCATTGTGTAGCTAGTCCACTTGATGGCACAGACTCATTAACATTTTGTCCATGATTGCCACCTGGCCACCCAGGAATTAGGGGAGAATGTTTGGGGAGATTTATTAGATTTATTACAGAAATTCTGACAAATAAGCAGATAGCTACAGCAAGTCTAGAAACGCTAATTGGGGTTTTTTACAACTTTTTTTTTCTAATTTGTATTCTTTTGGAATACCTTACTCATCTGCTACTAAATAGGGACACCTCTGGCCTGCCAAATAACTCATTTAAAATAGCATACATTTACATATATTGAAATAGAAATCGGCCCCACTGTCATGCCTGGATATCATTTTGTTTGTCTGAATCCACCTATCAATATTAACAGCTAAATTATCTTTCACTGACACTACTGGGCCCACTCCTGTAAAATTTCAGATCCCTTTTTACACGGTGTTTCACTAAGTTACAGAAAAGGGCCTTTAGCATTTCAAGTAATGAATTAGATATCAGTTCAACAAACACTCTGTTTTCCTTCTACATAAACAATGCTGTCTATTAACTTTAAAAGGGGTATTAAGAAACCATATATCTGAAAATATTTTTATATCAATAAAAGCTGTAAAAGAACTGACTGAATTGTTTGTGTACCCAGTGATGCTGAGAATGTGTGAACGGTTGGGAGTTTCACCTCTGTTTTGCTTCAGCCAATCCCAAACTATCGGACTCAACAAAGAACCAATACTGGAGCCAGTTTTGGAGAAGTGTAATGGTGTGTGAAATAGGAAAGGTCAGATTAGGTAATGCATTATTCAGTATAGATTTAAACTGTGACTGTATGAATCTGCGACAGATTTAGATCTAAAGCATTTATCAGCACTTCTGGGTGCATTCTTCCATTCAGATTTATAAAGACTGAACAAACACACAGCAATGCTTCAAGAAACATAAAAAGGTCAACATTTAAAAATTGTCCCATCGATTTGGACTTTCCTGCACTTATGGAAATTACTGATATAGGAAGTCACGGGAAAGTTGTTATGAGTAACCCTTTGTGAGGTTTTGCTTTAAAAAGTCAGATAATGCTAAACAATTATTACTTTGGGCTGTCTTTTGGCAATATATATGAGATACCAGCATTTAATCAATTTTTAACAATTGCCATTAACATAAAAATCAAACTGGGAGTATTTTAGATAAGTGATTTCCTTGTAAAAGTTGTAGAATTATTTCTGTTTTTTTCGATGGCTGTTACAGACTTGTCAGGAATCAAGACTATAATCACAAGCTTTTAAAGAGCATAGTTTTACATTTCATTTCAGTAGTACTAAATCCAGTTAAAGAGCTTCCCACTTTTCCTGTTTCCAACTCTCTGCTACTACTCACAGCCTATTTGAGCTGATACAACTGTGTGGTGCTGTGTAACTGATAAATGGAATCTACAGTTAAGCAGAAAAGAAACCAAAAATGGGGTGGAGGGACTATAGAACATAGACAGCTGGATAGATATTGCCACAGACACAAAAACAGCCATAAGTGTCTCATGCAGTTTAAAAATGTGGCACTCATTGATTTGGTCAATAAATTAAGTTAAACAGAAAAGATTGTGGGACATGATTACAACCTTGAATTATAGATTCTTCCAGGCCTGTATCTTGACTATGGTGAAGTTAACATGGCACATGGAATTTAATTGTTAAAGCAAGAACCACAACAGTGGGACACAACAAATGGACTCTCTCTTTTTTGGGAATAATTTAAGAAAACTGCCTTCATTTTAAAAAAAAAAAAAAATAAATCTGTAGAAGGAGATCATGGTGAGCTACTGATAGATAAGGCTGAGTAAACCTCTTTAGGTAAGGAGAGAAGCGTTACAGGGATTGTCTGAACCCCACCAGTCCCCACACTAATGATTCTCCTGAGTGGTTCTGCCCCGCCCGGGTGCCTACCCAACAGAAAGAGCAAATCTCAGGCAGGGGACTCACCCTGTCCCAGCATAGCTTACAGAAACCTACACAGATTGAGAAAACACAAGACAGATAATCTTGGCAGATACTAGCCACCAGATAACCTGACCCTTAATTCTACACATTTATGACTAGCTTTCAAATCACTGTGGTTTGTGCCTGCAAATAACAGCCATCTTTCCTAGTCACCACTTTTTATTTTAAAAATATACAGGAGTGAGTTAGAGGCCTCTATATTTCCACTTAATTTTATTATCAAAGAGAGAAACCCAATTGTTTCAATTGTATTTTTTTTTTTCATCCTTGAAGATGCAATAGTAGTCCAATGAGAATATTTTCTTTGTCTACTCAGCTTTGAAGTCACTATATTAAAATGCTATGGACAGAAATATTTCTAAGAGAATATACAAAGACACCAGCCTCGTCTTTCTGATTATTTCTGCGGTATCTGAGTTCGCTTCTTTCTAAAATAGCTATCACTTCTTCAGGAAATATTTTCTTGAATAAATTATCCAGGCCCATCCATCTAATTTCAGCAGAAAAGGCTGAAATAAATACCTTTCACACCCTTTTACAAAATTACATGGACTATAATTTAGCAGATAACCATGAATTTATAGAAAACATCTATACAAAATATTCACTTTATTAGACAATTTTCTGGCTCAGTAAACCATCTCCAAGAATCTCCAAACCTGTACTAAGTAACCAATTGTTGCTGTGTCACTGACTCATCTGACAGTTTTTACTGCATTAATATTCTAAAGATTCTTCCATTTTTTCAATTTTACAGAACCCATTCATCAGTATCACTTACAAAATACTGTCTGACATGCAATCCCAGCATTCAGCTACAATTTCCAGAGGTACTAAATAGCTTTTCTCATGTTAATAATTCATTATGGAAGCTGAGGTTGCCAGACTGTATCAGTCACGTTGTTCACAACCATTAAGGGTGAGGCCTTTTGGGGGAAAAAAATGGTCTACCAGCTTCACAGCTACCTTGTGGAAGCAAAAACCTAGATAAATGGTCAGTTTTCCAGCTAAATTTCTGTCTGTGCTGTCACACCAGCGTGTAGCAGCTGTGTCAAATCTGTCACTCCTGGAGAGTGGAAGACACTCTCAGGGATCACAGCTGATAACAACCACACATCTTATGGAGGGGGCTCAGACTGTATGAGGAGTGCCCAGTACGTGCTGGTTACTTCACCCATCTTTATCATTTTCACTTGCAGAAAATTTCATTTTTTATTTTTACCTTTTTGGGACTATACCAAGCATAAATTCAAAGACTGTACTAAATGTAGTCAATAACATGAAGGAGAACAGGCAAGTCAAAGCCTTAAAAGAAATAATCCCGTGTTTTATGTTTGTGAGTTTAGTATGCAGCTTCTATAAAGGTCTACATTTAAATACAATAATACTTTGATGGGACTTGCTTTTTCTGCTTGAGAGCTGGATCTCTATTTTGTATACTTTAAACTATGTAAATGCTTATAAAATATCTTTGAGAAAGAAAATTCCCACTAGGACTTGCATATTAAGCTTTTCTACTGAGAATATTATTAAATCCCACTAAATCCTATTTCCATTCAGTCATCAGCAGCTCTGTGCATAAATACATAGAAAGAACACCATAAGGGATTATGTTTGTGAAAGAACTATCAGCCAGCATTCTTGGCTTGCTCCTTAGCAACAAAATAATGATGATTCCTAAAAAAAATTAGTTTTAATTTCCCTAAATCAAGTAGTTACTGATAATACCATTTTAAATCACTTAAGTACCTTTAAGAACCTTAGAAAGATCAAACCATGAGAAAAACTCCTGGAGATGAGCACTTTTCTTGCTGTAATTTGCATAATGGCCAGGAATACAGAATACGGGATTATACCAGATTTGCCCCCAAATACTCTGAACACTGAAAATTAAAGATGTCATTAAATATATAGAAATATGTACAAAAAAACCCTATTATATTTGTTTAATACAGTGTGAACTTATCCAACAGGGAGAGAAATTTCTTCTGAAACACTTTTGACAGGTGAAGAAAAGATGCAAGATGTAAAATATTTCAATAACTTGTTCTGGAAAGAAAATATTGGGCGTGGTGCTATTCTTTCTTTTCTCTAAGGATATCTCAGTGTCCTTAGAAAATGTTCAATTCAGTACCAATACTGAAACAGCATTTTCTTTTGAATAATGCACAAGCAGCCTACCTTTGCTGCATGAGTAAAGACAAGCATATGGAGCCAAATGTATTTCTTGTTTCCAGAGACTGCAGGTTAAGAACAACTCTGAGGATGTACATTTAACCACTCTAGTGCAAGTCTTTGGCTTTCTGAGGGACTTCTTTATGGCATTTTCTATGCTGATTTTCCCATGATTAAGTTTCATATTTTACATTTTTAATGTACCTCTGCAGCTTCATTTCAGTAGCTGATATTAACAGCCTTTTCCTGCATTCTATAGCAATTCCAAATGCTCTTTGTGTATGGCCATATTTAGATTCAAACAAACTGTCCCAGTTTCTTCACACTGGCTAGCAACAAGTATTTCAATTATTATTTGGGGTATCTTTAGGGAGGGGGGATCTTTATGGCCGTATTGATAAGACAGAAATGGTGGATTTTTGTGCTTCTGTGGAATTCACATGACTGAAAATTACAATACAAGAGAGCACATGATACCACCCAGGAACACCATGTAAAATAATAAATCAGCATATATTCAAGCAGCATAAAAGCATCAAACCTGAATTGAAGCCAGTATTATTTGTTTAGCCCAGATAACAATTCAATGTGTGTCATTGGAGCTAAAGCCCTGAAGAAAAGGGAGTTTTTGGCTCTAAAACACTAAATGAGAAATGAAAGATGTGTCAGGGTATGTGTGACTTCAAGAGCAGCCCTCATGTTGTGTGACTTCAAGAGCAGCCCTCATCATGTTGTGTTTTCCTTAAAATGTTCTAGAGGCACCTGGATTTAAGACCATTTCCTTCAGCAGTTTCCAAATTCATACTACTAAAAAACAAAGGTGTAGCAGCTGACAAGATGATTGGGTGATAAGATATAGTAAACTGTATAGTCTAGAGACTATTTCAAAGTTCCATACCTTGGCCATCATTGATCACAAGGATAAATAAGACAAATAGATTAAATGTGCCCTCTAATGTCACTTATATTCATAAAATGAAAAGGGCAGTGAAGGTTAACTTACACTGAAGTCAATTCATTCACTTCAGTGCATTGCAAAATCATCAGTTATGATTACTTTAATAGAGCTCATTTACCCTACAAGGTGTGTGGATAAATGAAATAACTTTATCAAAATATATAGTTAAACTGCAGCTGACTGAATCTAGATTTTATTTTCCAGTGCTTAAGCTCAGACAAATGTTTTTAATCCTCCCCTCCTAAAGCTGTGACATTTTTCTATTCTGACCTTTATACAGCATATATGATGGATAGACACTGCATTGACAGCACAACCATACATAAATTTAAACTGTCGTAGCAGGAAGAAAAAGCAATGTGTTACGAGTAGTCAGAAAAAACTGCCAAGTTCTGTATCTGTTCTTTTCCCTTCTTTGAACTAGAAGAGTCTGTAGCTGAATGCACTAAAATACCTGTCTTTCTTTAAAAGATGACATGGAAAATATTTTGAAAAATCGAAGTGTCACAATTTTTTTTCATCTTTGGAAAAACAAAAAAAGAAATTTACAGTATCTATATGAGTAGATAGATACACAAACTTTATTCTTTTTTCCTCCAAGAAATATTAAATATGATTGAAAAACAAGAGTTATTTAGCTACACAATATCTGACAATAGACAATGTCTATTGTTCAAATTGCAAGGAGAAATATTTAGCAGTGTTTACTTTAATTCCTTTT
The DNA here is from genome assembly GCA_013399195.1 of Dicrurus megarhynchus. Lineage (NCBI taxonomy): Eukaryota > Metazoa > Chordata > Aves > Passeriformes > Dicruridae > Dicrurus > Dicrurus megarhynchus. The sequence continues at coordinate 461,711 of VXAD01004603.1, read as the reverse complement.
TATTTATCTAGTAGTTAGTGCTGTATGTCGAACAAACAAACAAACAAACACACACAAACAAAAAAAAATCCCAATATAATAAATCCAGAATCAATGTTTCCTTTAACAAAATCCATTTCTATTTAATGAGACTTTCTTGCACTCAAGACCACCAGAACTAATTTGGCTTTTTGCACCTGCATAGCGTCTCTCCTGCATTTCTGTGCTTTGATACAGAGCGGCAACAGAGTCTCGGGCAGTGTCAAATTCACTTCTGCAAAATAGCAAAGAGAAGAATGAGGATCTACTTTAGCTGTGGAACAAGGAGTGCTCTGCAATCACATCCTCATACAGCAACGGGCATTGGGCAAGTCACCCTCTGTCCTTTCTTCCCCTATGACCCCCAGTCTATCCCAAATGCTGTTGTTTGTCCCAAACCCGTGGTTAGCCTCTCCAGGCCAGGATTCCTTACACACACTGAGGAGCAGAGTACATGTGTGGGGAACATTACACCCTGGAATGCTCATGCCGTTGCAGAGAAGAAAGGGATAAGAGGATGGAAAAAGAGAAAATTAATGCTGCCTTCAGTTCCCATCTGTACATAGAAGCTGAGGGCTACAAAAGGCAAAACAGATCAGATAAATGAATGAAAAACAGACGCCACATACGTGTGCCATTCCATCCCTCCTCCCAGAGACATCGCCTCTTGCTCCTCCTGTCCCGTGAACACAGCAGGCCATGCACAGCTTTGTATCATTATCTCTCCACACATATTTCAGGAGATCAAGAAAACCACTAAAAGACTCTTTGTTCCCTACTGCCCTGCAGCTAAACATTGGTTTACAGTCACTAGAGAAGTTCTGTCAGCCTCTGTGCACATCTCTGGTTCTACATGATAAAAACACTTTTTATAGATGGTGAAAGATTTAGTTATGCCTCATCAAACACCGTGGAGCTGTTGGTAGTCTCTGTGAAACACAGCATATTGTTAAGCATAGATTAAAAATAAACACGTGGCAAAACTGAGACACGCCTATCTGTTTTACAGGAATTTTAATTATATGTACATTTCATGGCTATGGCTGGAGAGCATGTGTACACTTACTAACTTTTGGGATGTACTACACAGATTATCTTTTGCCCACAGAAACAGATCTGTGGAAATAGTCACAGCTTATTGTAATTATATATCACTTACAGATGTTTTCATGCAGCAGATGAAAATTATTAAAGTTATATCTCATAAGTCAATGAAAATGCTTCTCCTGTGTGGACTGTAGCAAGAAAACTGCACTGTTATTATTCTAATAAAATAAAACACTGAACACATGATTTTCTGATTCCCTTTTGAATCCTATTTGAATCCCTATTGAGAAAGGAGAAAAGACTTCATTCTTACTGTCAATTTACCTGCTACATTTCATAGACATATATTTCAAATTCACAGCATCTCAAATGTACATTTCAAATGTGTGTACACATTGAGGCATAGACTGAAATTAATATCTAGGTTTTCAAAAAAAAGAAATTAATTAAGCATTACAAAAGCTTAATATTCATCCGGTCCACATTTGAAAGATAACAGAAAAGCAGTCTGTGCCAAATTAACTAAAAATTCAATTCTCTTCCCTCCCCAGCAGCATTTAGAAAAAAACAAAAGAGAGATCAAAATAGTGTTTGAATATTCTTGGCTGATACCTATTATCTATTTCCACAGGCATCTGAAGTGTTTCCAAAATTCAAAGCTATTAACAGTACTTGCAAGTCTGTTGGCAGACTCACAGGCTGGATATTTGATAAAAGATCTCCTGCATATGGTTGCACCACAGCAATTCCTTGAGAACTTCTACTTTGCCCTTTCAGGTAGCACTGTACATACATGTTACAATATCTGCATAGTAGCAAAAGCACAGTGTCAAGGGAAACAAGCCTCTGCTAACAGATACACTTGGCAAAAGCTCCCCCACCCTTGGAAGAGCAGAGATGCCTGAAGAGAAGTTCTCCATTTGAAATCTCTTAAACCCCTCACTTAAGAACCAGATGGGTTTTTTCAGTTGCCAAACCTTATTACTGAAAATCAAATGCTGTATATTGGAAGCCATAGATGTGTAATAATACATATAATATTATAAGACAATATAATTAACACAGTTAAATTCCTACATAAAAGAATTTTCAGATATGTACAGAAACAGTACGTATCAGAAACTGACTCCCTAAGCTGGCTTGGTTACCCCACAAAGAAATCAGATCCATGAAAAACAGATACATAAAAATCATTGCTTTGGTATCTCTGGAAAAGCCCCTCTGCTGCTGCACATACCTGTGCATACTCACGCTATTCTTCCCATTGTTCAAACCTAAAATCATGTGAAACAATATCATTAATATTCCTACAACAGACGTAAACATTTTTGTAGATAAAAAATAGCATACATAAATACTTAAAATTAACACTAAGAAGTAACATGTTAATGAGTAGCTTACAAGCCTTCAAGAGTATCTCTCAAATAATAATTTAACAGGGTAAATACAAGGGTCCAAGGAAAGTGCCAAAGTGTGGTATAATAATAACATAATTATTTCAAGGAAAAAAACAGCCTGATTATTCATTAATTTAAACAGTTAAGTAGCTTTTCCATAGAAAAAAGTCTGTTAGCATTAGGAAGGTAAAGAACACTTAAGGGTGAGGAATGTCTGCAGTCACACTGCTAGCAAAGAGATGAAACCTCTACTTAGGGTTTTCTCAATTTTTCCCATTTGTGCCTCAACTATGCATATATGCCAACAGTAATTATTTCAGTAACATACAGTGTCTCCTGTGTGCCTGATATAACACAAAATACCCATTCTCATTCTTAGTCAATGTTTATTCATTTCCTCTCCATTTGCATAGTTGAATGAAATGTTAGTTCTAAGCATAACAAGAACTGTTCCAAAACTCCAGACAAAAATGTTGCCGTAAGTACAAAGTAAAGGAGAATCTTTAACGAGGCATTTCAGAGATCTCTCATCTCCAGTGTATTGCCCAGGAAACTACTGCTTCTTAGATCTGCTCATTTACCACGTACACAGCTACCTGTATTTCATTGCTCCTGTTCTTTGTTCATCTCACAGGTACTGAGCTTTAAGGGATCAAACTGATTCTAAGCTTGTAAGGACAGTTCCACTGATTAGACCACAAGCACATCAGCATGGGCTCCCTCAGGGTGTAGAAGCACAGATGTGCTTCTCTAGTATTCCATTCAGTTTTCCAAGTCTGGAAAATCACAGGCTGACAACAAGTAAGAAAATAATTCGAACAGTAAATCCAAAGTCAAGCCAAAGACAGGGATATAATCCATCTTGCAACATATATTATTTCATGGATTAGTGAAAAAAATGTGTCTAGAGCAAATAAAAACTCTAAATTTTGATATGTTCACCATAGTGATCACGTGTGACACTTAAAGTCTGTCCAACTACCGACATATCACAGAGTCAATGAGAATAATTTAAAAGTAAAATGTTTTTAACTATGTTTTCAAATATCTCCTGAAGCCAGCCTCCATGGACATTTCCTTGTAGACAAATTTTAAATTATTAAAACTAGTAATATCAGCCAACTGTACTACCAAGCCAATTTAGCTCTGAAGTGAATTGGACATGTACTCCCCATTGTTGTCAGCACGAGCTGGGAGGCACTGTGCTGGAAGCACGTCTCATTTATATCAAATAGCATTGCTGGAAAACCTTTCTACATATGTAAGGCACCTCTGTTGGACTTTGTGCCTTTAGGACAAGCACAACAGGTTATGTAAAAATATTCCTGGCCCTAGACTCCATGCACATGCAGGTTAATTCAAAGAGGTAAAACACTGCCAAATCTGAATGCAGCCAGATAGCACCTCATTAAACTAAGACAGTTTTAGTCAGTTCTGCCTAGAGCTATTCCACCTTTTTAAATACTTAACCAAAATGATTAACCTAGAGGTGTGGCAATCCTGAACTGTGTAGCTATATGTACTCATCTAATCCCTCAGGATAACAACTTCAGGGAGCTCTAATCTTACCTTTGGTGCTGCAGTTCCTTGCCTAGGGATAGTTGAGCTTAACTGATCCCCATCTGCACCAGTACAAGGTTCAGAGCACACATGTATGTCACGTGTCTGCTCGTGGCTGTGTTTTGGGGAGAGGCCCCTTTAAAGGTATTGTGGAACTGTTTAAAACACTAAGAAACTGTGATAGTGAGAACTGTTCACATTCAACTCAGGACACTATATATTTTGCTACTCATTAAAGGAATACAATTACCAGAGAATAAAAGGAAAATAAACATACTGGCACAATTCAAAATTTGCCTGAATTATCAATTATTAAGAGCCACCAAACTGTCTCACTCTGCTTTCCATTCACCTGAACTCAGAACTAGCTTAGGCCCACAGTACCCATGCCTGTTGTGCCCAAGGAACAAAGCCTCTCTAATGAAGACACGAACATTTAGATGCCTCAGCTCTAGCCCTATTTGCATTATGAAATGCTTATATTCTTGGGGGGAAAAAAAAAAAATAATAATTCTGGAATATATACAATATAATGCAATAAATGTGAAGATAAAGTACTATTTTCTGTCTACTATGAAAATACAGGATAGTGATGGCAGTTGTTCTGAAAGAAGAAAGCTTATATATGAAAAAAAAAAAATTAAAACTCTCCAGCTGTGAAAAAAAATGAATTGACTGTACTAACGTGCGTGTTGATACAAGTCACATAGAACTAGAGGCATTAGACAAATACAAGAGCCAAATCTTAGAAGCTCTGGGAATTCACCACATGGGCTGTAATGCTGTATCTAATTTGCAGCATCCTGTTCATGGAAGATGAGAAACAACAGGACAATGTCCAGATCACATCCTCTGAACTCTAGAAAATCTGCCTTCTTGAAAGAGTTTAGTTTCTGTATTATACAGGGGAAATAAACTTGAGGAGTCACATGGTGATTGGTGATTATGAGAGTGCAATGAAGAAGACAGAAGTAAACTGTGCTCCATGTTCATTGTGGGAAGGACAAGTAACAACCTTAAACTGCAAAAGGACATTCAGGTTATGGGAAATATTCTCACTAAATAGACAAGCTGCTTCAAGTCTCAACCCTCATCTACTTTTCTGTTAGTCAAATAAATTAAGTATGTGGCCAATTCTTATATACTTTGAAGTGAATGAGTTCATTAAAAAAAAAAGAAAGAAATTATTAGGCATGAAAAAGGTACCTAGTTCACTAAAGACAGCAGAAAAAAATTCCATCAACTTGTGTAGTTTTAGGATCTTGCTCCTTAAGAAGATTCAATGCTGATATCGCTGTTTTCCAGTTGAGAATGTGTAAAAAGAGAGTAAAAAATATTTTAGTGAGTTCATAATCTCCACAGCAGAAATTAGTTTTACTAGCAGTACTTGCAGAATATATATATATTTTTACCCTTTTTTTAGCCAGTAGTATATCAAGAGGGATTCTGCAGTGCTTGGAACAAATCTATTCATTTTTTTCTAAAATTAGAGCCACATCTGTATTTTGAAACATGTAAAAGGCAATTACTATACTGTTTAATAGATTTCATGTGGATTACAGTACTTTTTCATAGACCTCCTTTTCCTGATACTAAAAAAAATTTAAAATATCAGAACCTTCATGAGACAGCAAGTGTCAAGCTGACAATTTATGTTTTTGAAGGCAAATAACCCTGTACTGGCAGTGTGTTTTTTCCCTTTATGGTTCATCTTACATAAAATCCAATTTTATTCAGTTTCCTTAAGCGCCAAAAAAGCAATATCCTGGTAAGAACATTGTAGAAAGCAGTAATTGAGTGAATCAGCTATGAATCCTAGCCCTATACTCATTTAGAAAATACAGGGCATTACAAAATAATTGTCTTTCACTTTGCAGTTACTCCAAGAGCAATATTTTGCAGATAAATGCAAAAACACAGAGTGAAAAAACACCTTTATTTTTCAGCATTACTTGAAGAAGAGCTCAAACCATGCTCTGTGAGCTTTTATCAATTTTGGCCCCAATTTTGTACAGTTGCTCTCAGACAGTTTCAAATCAAATCAGGCTGAAGGTTTGTATCTGGGCTATCAGTTCAAAACTGATGGGATTTTTTTGTTATAAAAGGTTTTCAATTACTTCTCTTTCTGAATTTGTAAGGAGAAAGACTCCTCCATCTTGGGAGCAGATTTAGATGCGCATTGCCAACAGTACTTTGATTTGATCTTTTTTATATATGTGTATTTTTTTTCGAAAGTACAAAGAATTTTTGGAGAATAAATTGACTAATTCCAAGGTAGGAGGTTCTCAAAAAGCCAGTAACAAATGACAACTAAATATGAACATTAACAAATTATCATAGAATATTTCATGGCTAAATATTTGATCAAGCACTCAAAAAAATCAGCAACATGCTGAAACATTGTGACTGTGTAATGCAACTTGATAAGTGAAGCAATTGTTTCCATTTATACCTGTATTATCATATTTGGGTTGAATTAAAATAGATTGAACAGATTGTATTTCTGTATTTCATCCACTGTTGCTATTCACTAAGCAGACATATTCGTAAAATCAAGGCTAAATTGGATTCTGACCCATCCTTTCCTCCTAAAAGTTCCTAAGGCCACAGTGCCGTGGCAGCTGCTGAGGCCACGGCTGGTTCTGAAGGGGGGGCGTGAATGGAGGCAATATCCAGGAGTGCCCACGGGTCTGCTCCCCTGAGGCAGCTGGCAACAGATCAGCTCCCTCTACACTGTCTGACTGATCAGGTTATCTGGCTCTTCTCACTCCGTGACAACGTGGCCCCCTACAAAGACTGCTGGGAGAAGAGGAACTGTGCTCTGGACTGGCACCATGCTGAGGCTCCACACCATAACTCTACACAGACCTCACACCTACTGAACTCCTGAAAGAACAACATTCAGAGCAATTGCAGATTTGAGAGTTCAAACAAATAACTCCTACAAGCCTCTGCAAGACTGGAGTTGCAGTTTCAAGCTTGCCCCTCCACTCCAGTTATCATGTTCTTACACCACCTTCAGGTTATGCTGCTCTACTGGTATTTTACTGGGGAGTAAGTGCTGATTCTGTATTATGTACAGGGATTACAAAGAGCACATTTGAATGCTGAAAAAGCACAAGAGAACAATGCTTGTAGGTGTTCTATAAGCATAGAAAACATCTCTTAGGTTCAGATTGAGATCTTTTGGATATCTTGATAATTACTGCTGAAGAACTACACCTAATCAAATTTCAGATTAACATTTGCTTCTGTCTGCTTATATAGAAAAAAGCCGCCCAAGTAACAAGTGTTTTTAACTGAAGGTTAGATATTAAAATTCTTGTGAGGATTTTGTTCCCTCTGTCACCACTCTTTGCCTGCAAAATAGGACAATAATCATTACCACTTACACACTTCTGTAAAACTTAGACTGTGTCTGAAATTATCTGAGTTTACAGAGTTTTACTGAACAGGCTTCTTAATTTTGACAACATAAACACTGCATCTTCAGCATTTCTTCAGGAAACCTCACCTCTCATCAATTTCAGTATAGTATGCTGTACATCGATTATACTTGTTTATATATTCTGGCAAAGACAGGGACAAAGTTTTTCATTTAGAAGAGGTATCCTTCTGAAAAAAAGATTTAAATGAATATTGCTAAAATATGTCTAACCCTTGAATTCAGGCAATAAAGGAAAAAATCGTTTACTATATTAAGCATTTCATTAGGTCTTCAGTGTACTTTGCCTGCCTCTTTAATCAATAAATTGTGGATACATGGGGCCAATCTATTCAATTTATTTCAATTTGATATCCTTTTGATTCACAGTTATTTGAATTTCTATAGTTATATATCATTTATCCAATTTATATATCGTCTGTAGACTATCTTCTTACTGAAGTGCAATATTGTTACTGTGTGTTAGAAATAATTAGCGCTGCAATAATGTTACAGCAACACACACATATTTGACACTAATGGATTTGTTTTCACTGCTTTTGGGTATCTCTCTACATGATCTGACAGCTTTATTCTTCAACTGAATCCAGACTAAGAGTCAGTTCTAGTACCAAGTACACAATTCATTTGTTTCTAATGAGGTGTTTAATCAAAATATATTTGATATCTTAGGTGTGGAAAGTAGTACTGAATATAATAAAAGCACAGGATTGATGAGCCAGAAAATATGCTTGCTCTTCCTCCTGAAATGTTTAGGAAGCAATCGTTTCAGACTATGAAAAGACATCCCTAAATTTCAAACCCAACCCTAGAACTTTAAAACACCATTTAAAGAAGTAATAAATTAAATTATACCACAAATAAACTGAAGTGCCAGCCAGGTTGTGTTACACACACAAAAAATTTTGAATCCAAAAATTGGAGGATGTTGTAAGAACTTCAGAACTGCAGAAGCAACACAAACTCCATGATGTTAGAGCTGTGCTTGTTGTCTTAGGAAAACATTTTCTGAGTTAGTATTATACCGGCACTACATTCTGCATACTTATCTCCAAGGCCAAAGAATTCTCCATAACAGAGAAAGGTTATCTATTTCTGAGGTAACAATGCCTCCCTTTGTAATGAAGTGACCTGACAGGAGAGCACGAGGCTGCACCAGACCTGTGTGCACACCAGCTGGGAGGAGGCAGTTGGCAGGAGCTGGACCAGGATGAGATGCTTTAAGAGTTATCTGGGCTACCATTTACATACTCCCTTGCAGGCAGGGTAAGAATTGGCAGGTAACTAGTGGGAGAGCACAATGCTACTGTCTAGGTCCTCTCTATTTTAATTTTGGTCAAGCTAAAAGGAGGAAAGCATGAAGGAAACACAAAACATCCACTGCAGTCTACAGAGTATATTTCAGTTCAGCCTTACTGCACAAGCAGTGAAAGTAAAGGAGTAAGTTGCTATGGGATTTTTACAAAGGCAGATCTCAGACAAGAAACTGAGAATAAGAAGAAGGGTGAGAATCTCCTAATTCTGCACTTAGTTAAGTAGACAACACCATATCTACACATTTGCTGAAAGAAGTTACAGATTTTATAACACTGGTAGGGGCCCTTTGGCCTTTCAGGTTCCTCCCAGCATAGCAGCTTAGAGATATCAGCAGGTGTAAGAGTTGGATTCTGTGTGTTCCCCAGACACTGACTGCTGCAGCTACCTTTAACTTCAGTTAACAATTGGCTGTTAACAATACTTCTCAATCAAATGTTGCAAAATGGCACTAAAGTATGATTTTAAATGCTCTACAATATGCCCCCAGATTTCTTAATTTATTGTCCTTTGTAACACAATTTGTATATCTAATCAAATAATGTTAATGAGTTTACTTATTAAATGGTGTAAAAATATTATAAAAGAAGATGGTACATTAGATTTTGCTATAGTTTATGTCAAAGAAAAATTGATTCAGTTCTTCAGCATAATATTCTATGAATATTTTTTCCATTATACCCGGTCAAAAAGCTGCCTGAGAGCGACTGGTCAGGCCAATGTCTTATTCCAGGCAAAGGAAGAAAAAACATACAATTTTTTCCAAGCTCTGCAGCTTTTTCTTTCCCTGGATGCCCTACACAAGTAGAGGGAATGAAGACACCCAAGACTAATTGCTTGTTCAATAGTTAATTGTCCATTAATATTACAGGCACAGAAATGGATGGAAAGGCAGGTGCAACTCGACATGACTAACAGCAGCCTAATATTGATAAAAATACTTGTTTAAAAGAAAATTAAAGAAGTCAAAAAACACTTCCACACATCAGCAGAAACACGTAAATCATGGGTTTCTAATGTCACATTTGACAACACTTCAGAATGATACAAAGATTACAAAATTTTAAAATGTGCTAACAAATATGATGCTGGCAAAAAGAGAAACCACTTGGTAGGAAAATTCTGCAAGATGTTTTTAGCTACAATGTTTTAAAAATCAATTAAAATAGGGATCGCAGATACAATCAGACATGTTGTCTGTTGGCTTTTTCTCCCTTCACTACTTTCTCTTTGCTGAAACAGAAAATCACCCAGCAATCCTCAAGCTGTATGGAATAGCCTGCCCAAAATTAATAGGGCCATAAATATGACTCAGCCAGCTCTCCTCTGTTACTAAATCTTACTCAAGTATCTTGCCTGCTGAAGTCACAGGCACAACTAAAGTCATACTTTACTACAAATACACCTGAAGGATAAGACATATCTTACAGCTCAGAAAATCCTTAGGAACTCCATCTACTCCAGTGTGGATGCCAAAAGTAAAAGAAATTCTGATATGCTGAGTTCATTCAAAGACATGTCCAAAACTCAGAGTATTGAAAACCAAAGAAGTCTTGGCTTGATACTATAGACAAGATCAGAAAGCAAAAATGAACAGCCATTTGCACAGCAAAGGAAAACAATTTTGGGGACAGTCTCATCCCCTCTTTGAGGTTTGCACACAACCTGAACAACTGAGGCCAGAGTTTTATCATCTCAAGCACAGAATCCGAACTGCAAACACGAAAACTAGGTGGGTCCTATCTGTATCTTACAGTAAGGGTGACCATGGTAATAGATCCATTTTCCAACTCTCCAAAATATTCCAGTCATGCAGAGACCTTGGAGTATTTTGGTTTGAAAAAAACGGAAGTGAAAGAGCAATGTTTGAGAGTGACTTCGTATTTTATTTTTATAAGGAATTTTACAGTTTCTGGAATAGATTCATTTTGATCAAGCCCAAAAGATTCAAATTACTATATTTTTAAAAAGGTTATGCCCAGAGGTTGGGAAAAAGGGGATTTTTGACCTAACCAAAAGCCTTCCAGGGACACACTTTTACTTATTCTCTGATGTAAATCAGAACAGCTTCAAAGCTATTCTAAATTCCACTTTTTCTGCAAAAGCCAGGGAAATTATGCCTGCCAAAGGCTGCTACAATCCAGTATACTCAGAGGAGGAAGAATAGTGCAGACAGCTAACCTGCTACCTTTTTTTCTGCATAGATATTTATTTTACCAATAGACAACCTTAGCTGTCCAAATAAACCAATTGCTGGACTCTCATTTTTAACACAATGAATGCATATAATTTAGCAGTCCTGGACATGCAAATTTGTTTTTGAAAAACAGCATGATAAAGGGCTATATGGTGAGTGCTTTCTTACACTGATCTGTAGAACATAGTTGTTTAAAAGACGCCAGATCACAGGGAAAAGGAATAATGTCACCCCAGACTCAGCTGCAGCAATTTCTTTATGAAAACTCTGACTGGGATTTGTTATTATGTGCAATGGCCCACAGTTCATTTCAGATTCTTGAAGAGAGACTGCAATAAGCCAGAAGAAATGTTTCAAAAGCATTCCCAGGTGGAAAAGCACCTGCACAGAGATTACCACTAACATTTGGTTATACAGGTTTGGACCACGTCCACAGTGTTTTCTAGCAACTCCAGAAATTAAGATTTCTCTTGGTAACCCTTTGTAGAGGATTAGATAATATTTTGTAAAGACTGCAGCCTATGCTTCAAGGTTACCCCTGGTCTACCAATACAAAAGTGACTGAGTAAAAACAGAGAACAGCTCTTAGGGATTCTGCCTGGGCTAAACTCCCACATTAGGGATTAGGTTTCAAAGCTATGAAGAAGGATCTAGGAGCTTCATCTTCCTCAGTTTCTCATAGGACCCAGTATAGCCTCAAGGAAGCTCATGGGGGTAAGCCTCCAAGAGAGATGAACTGTGAGCACTATTAGATCTATTGCTCTTTCTTAACTCAGAAATATCCTTCTCCACAATCAGTCCACTTCCCTTCATTACGCCTACCACAGAATTGCAGCATTTCTAACCACAGTTTACAGGGGGGGAAGCTCGAGTTCATAAAAACATGCCAAGCTTGAGCATTCCTACAGAAAATTTTCTTTTCAAAATGCAATTTTTAAAGTGTCCAAACATCACTTTCTGTAAAATATGCCCAAGTGTTGCTTGCCACACCTCAGATGAATAATCCTAAATGAAAATAAAAAATACCAGGCACAAAGAAGCAGGCTGAATCCTGAGACTAGTGTATCCCAACAACCAGAAAACCTCAAGATAAAGGCTGGTGAATATTCATTCTGGACCATATTCTCATTATCTTACTCATGCTGAGCAGTCGCTTATTCCTCATATTACTGTACTGAATCGGAAGTATTTGTACAGTTCAAACAAATAGTTTATATCCCCACATACTTGTTACACACACCTGGGCCATATGTTGCTGCTAGGAACTTAGGAAAATATCTTTGGCCAGGCTTTATTGCCATTAAAAATACAATCTATTGTATCATTGAGTTTTGACATCATACCTTGACAAGAAGCTTAACTGCTGAGGAAAGGCTGTGTTGCAGCTGCTACTAGTGGATATGACTGTCCAGATGTATTTCCTTCTGGCAAATTAGAGTTACCACCATTGTTTTGACAGTTTGCAGAATTTCTAAGCACTAGATGTCACAAAACCCCTACTGCTTATTTTCAAATTACACTCAGTAGCAAAACACAGACTACTGTCCATCTTCAGGACAGATTTTTCATTAGGAAGGAAGAAGGAAAGCCTAGTGGTTGTCTTTGCCTTGAGAACAAGGGCATGAGCTAAACTCAGAGGACTGCTGTACGTCCTGTGAAATGTCGTCTGTTGTGCTAGTCAGGAAAATAGAGCTGCCATCACATCCTCCCTTCCCCCCACTCCTCAGGATCGCACTTTCTCCTACATGCTCTTTGACTTTTATTTTCTCCTGGTGATTATCTCCTGGTGTTTCTAACTTCCTTTTGCAATAACAATGAAGAAATAATGTAGTTGCCTTGGGGAAGACAATGCAGAATAGCAATCAGAGAGAGCAAGATGCTCAACCACTCCATAACTTCCTCATTTTTATCTGCATTGTGCTATTACCTCGTGTTATGCATAGCTAGCTTCCCACGATGCAAAGCTATGAAGAAAGCATGCACATAATTACTTCTACTGGATTAGATCTACATGATTTCTGTCTCAAATAATAAATTAGGAAAGGTTTTGTGAAGGTCACCTTGTTAATGCAGTGACACAGGACAAGCTGCTACCCCGTATTAATGCAGAGTGGAACCGCAGCTAATGAAATTTGCAGTTCCTGGGTGGAGGGATCACCCAGCAAGCTCTCATATTTCTATGCACAACGTGTTTCTGCCAATAGCACCAACCGATTCCTCACCATGGGTCAACTCAGACCTCTAAGGAAGAGGTCTGGCAAAGAGAACAAAAACCACTAGTGACTCTTTAAAAAAGGCTTCTTTCTAAAAATGGTCTCTAAAAATTCTGATGGAAATTACCACATGATAGAATTTCATTTTTCATGTGATAACCATTAAGAAGTATCCAAATTTAATCTGGAAAATTTGGCCAAAGTTGTGGGTAAACAGACTCTAAGAAATGGGTGCTACTTTAAGAACCTGAATGTCAGTCCTTAATGAAAATCTCAAAAACTAAAAATTGAAAATATATATCTTTACTTTTAGGAACCACAACTTGAAAAAAATTCCTCTGAGTTTAAAATATATTTCTTAGTTGCTTTACTTGGAGAAAATGGTTCATTTTCTCTGAAGTCTTCAAAAATAACAGTTTAAGCTGCTCCGCAAAAAGTACCAAGTGAGTCAATTCCTAGAATTTAACACACATTATACAAATAAGTTAAAAAAAAAAAAAAAAAGAGGAAATTAAAAAAAAAAATTCATATAAAATCTCAGTGGAATTTTTTGCTTCCAGGTAGATCAACTGACAATGCTTACAACTGTGGGCTAATAAGAATTATATCAGAGGAGGTTATTTTATGTTGAATAATGTCCACGACAATTCTAACATCTTCAGGGAGATAATTTAAAGATATATTATTCAAAATAGTATATTGATGCACTGCTGAGACAGAAATTTTAATCCACAGAACTCAGGGAACTTCCTAACCCAAGGCTTGTTCCCATAGCAACTGCAATTACATAGCGTCACATGTGCATTATTGCCTTTCCTTACGAGCTGTCAGAACAGAGCCTGGCAGTCTAAAACTCTACCAGGACACTGCTTTTACTACATTTGTACATCTGACCTACAGGTGCTACTATACTCTGAACTTTTCTTTTTGCACTCTGAGTTGCCTTTTGTCTTGAAAGTCAGCAATATTAGCACAAAACCAGACTGAAACAGCAAAACCACAGCACTTCGAATCTCACTGAAACACACAGCCCAGAGCAGCACAAAAAGCTTGTCACATACGTTTTTTATGACAATAAGCTGTTGCTACCTCATGATGGAAAACACCCTCTCCCCCACCCCACCCCCCCACCTTTTTTTGTTGTTAATACCTATTATTTCAAGAGTTGCTATTCTGGAAACATTAAATTCCTCAGAATCAAGCTAGACAAGGAAGACAGTGTACTTCTGTTGGTAAAGGAAATTCTTAATAATGGGGTGAACCAAACTCTAGAGGAATGAAAATATTTGACTTTAAGCTCCCAAAAACCCCTGCCCTCTGCATTACAGATCACTATAGAAATCTCAGCTAAATATGTTGGGATTGCCTTTTTTTTTCCTAAATTTATTCTGAAATAGTACATTTCCCTTTGAATTTAAGAATGAGTGAAATAAATCCTCACACGATTGCATAAGCCACCTAACATCCTGAGAAATAGCATTTGAGCAATTTAAGCATAGCTGTTATGCTAGAGTTTATATTTTGAGTTAAAAAACCTGAGTTAAAAAACAATGTACCACACTCATAGAAAATGAGCTTTCAAGGTACCTGAAGGTACACAGCTCCCACTGAAACAGAACACATCAGAAACCTGAAGGTCTCTGAAAATCTTGGTTTATTGACTTTAATTGTGGTCAGTGGTGCTCATAGACTGCCAGGAGCCCTATTAGAAGGATGTTTGGTGCAATAAAATTGAGCTTATTATTATTCTGAAAGATATATGGAAATGGACCAAGTATTCTGGACAATAGCAAACTGGTAGAACTTTGGCTATTGTATCTAGAAATTGCAAACTTGGACTAAGAGGAATTTAAGGGTTGGCCACTTGCAGAGTAAATGGAACAAATAATCTCCACTTTCTTGTCAGAGGCAGAGACTATTCCTCTCCAAATCCAAAGGAGATATTTACAATGCAAAGCTATGCTAGGAACTCTGTCATCAAAGATCCACCTTAAAATAAAACCAACTCCAAACAGAGCATGATGATGACTATGGTATAAAGAGCAGTTTGTTCGATGACCATTGTTCTTTACACAAAAACTAAAAATCTGAATTAAATTTGAGCTCATCTATATACTTCAGATCTGACATCTATCAAGAAGAAAAAAATTGTAATGACTTACTAGGGTACTGTGTACATGAGCTCACCAGTGTTTAGAGCTGTCAGGAAGGCTGTTCAGAGCCCTGAGTAATTCAGGTTCTGCAGACTGCTCTGTGGCCAGCACTACTCTCATGCATCCTGCAGTGCAGTTCTGAGAGCCTCGCCTCTGCATTGGGCACTCAGGGAACCTCCTCAGGGTATCCCTCCATCACACCTCTGCAGAAGGCTTTTCCAAACCTCACCTAACCTCCACTGAGGCCAAACACTGTCTAAAAAAAGCAGGCAGGATACAGTTTCAGGTGGGTTTAGTTTTTCAGGGGGGGAAAGGGGGGAGAGGTTGGAGTTGCATTTTTGTTGTTGCTGGTTTGGTTTCAGGTGCGCTTTTTGGCGTTTTTGGCTGGTTGGGGTTTGGTCAGTCCCTTTTATTTAACAATATAATATTTTAATAATTTAATATTTATTTAATAAATTAATTATATTAAAAAAGGATTTGAAGTCTAATAGGTTCTTTACCTTTTCAAGGAAAAGATTGAAAAAATATCAAGTTATCACTAAGCTATATGAAATATTCTGCTGTCGTGTAATTTTCCAGCTACTTGCTGATCACAGAAATACCCACTCTCCCTTTCTCAGTTCCTTTCTTTGTGCACATGTCAAATGCTGGCATGCAGGCTGCCCGAAGGGAATAGAATATCATCTCCAGGAAGTTGTTAACATAAGGCTGTGCAGGTACCATGCCGTTATTATGACAGTTTGCTCTAAAGCAGAAGAGACAAGCAGAACAGGGGAAAAGTGCACAGCTCCTGTTTCTACCACATGTGTATCCCATTCATTCCTCAATACTAACCCCTATTGGGCTCTCCCAGGCAGGCAACTGTGAAGCACAGAGCACTTCAGCAACAGTTTGCTGTAGCTGGGTTTGCCCATTTTTGTTACTGATAGTTAACAACTATCTTCTCCAAAGCCTCCTGGAATTGCTGATTTCAGTCAAAATACACCACAGGAGTACCTTGTGTGACAGGAATGTCACAGCTCTTCCCCATCTCTGAACAGTGGGATCATTTGGGTATGAGTTGCAGAGATTTCCCATATTGCAACAAACAGTAACCTACAGCAAGAACCCATTCACTTGATATTGCTTGAAGTGGCCAATCTGGATCAAACTCAATTAGCAAACTTGCTTCAGATATGTTATTGCTCCTCAATTCTTCTGCCTCATTATATTCCCATCTCATAGAGCTAGCCTGGAAATACTTGAAGACACATGACTTGCATAAATATCTTAAATAAAATATTAATGAATTATTGTTTCCATTGGCTTCTTGAGTATTTTCCCCAGAGTGAACATTGCAGCCTTGAAATATTCAAGAACTACTCCTGCTCTCATATTGCCAGTTCCTATCAGAGCTATCCTCTGCTCCTTTCCCAACACTAAAGCAATCTCATTAGCCTCTGGTATTCCCTGCCCTCTTTCTCTAATAAGCCCCAAAGAGATCATTTTTAATTTCCTTTCTACCTCTTGCATAATGAAACTGGAGAACCCCTGTCTTCCATTCTGTGATTTAATGAAATCGAGAATGGTAAAGCACAGTAATTCTCTCCTATCAATACTCACATTTACCTTCTACATTTTGGTATTGATAGAGTTTTTAAAACTGAGTTGATACATAAATTTGACCTGGTTGGGTCAATATGGCCTGCCTCTCTACCATGTGGCAATTTGCTAAAAAATAGCATTTTTTTATCTTTCATAAATAACTTAAATGCAAGGATTTCCCTGGTTTTGGACAGAGTGCCTAGTCAGATGAGCAGAGTTAGTCTCAAAGGGAGCCAGAAAGCCTCTTGCACCCTCATCAGGATACCTGTCTTAGGTGCCAAAGGACAAGTCCTTTCCCTACAGGAATCCAGGCAGCCCATGGAGAGGGCTGTCTCTTTGCAGGTCCCTACCCTTCATGTAGCATTTATTTTGGGATAACCCTCTCTCTCTTTTGTGCCCTTGGCACAAATGCTTCTGCTACATTCAGAAAGAAAATCAAGGACAATAACTAGATCTGAATATATTTTGCTTAATGAGTCTTCCAGCTAGGCTCACACATAAATCAAACCAGTTCCATAAAAAGATATTTTAGACATTGCAAAGGGGCTGAGTTTAAAACATCATACTATATAACTGTTTTTTTGGTTTTGTTTGCTACTTTAGTCATAATATAAAGATAGAAATCAAATATCAAACAGCAGAAACCAAGTACAATCAGGTGCCAAAAGGCATCTCTTCAAAGAGAATACATCAGACTGGTAATTTAACTCACTTTCTTCTTTTTTCTTTTTTTTTTATCTTATAGATTGTCAATAGACCATAATAGTCATATGTTCTACAGAAAGGACAAAAACCCACACGACAACCTAAGAGGGTCTGGTGTGATGAAGAAACCACAGGAACAGACTGAGCCAAATGCTGACAGATGTTCACAGACTACTTCAGCCAATTTGCCTCCCCTGCAAAGGACACTTTTTCTTTCTGAATGACATGGGTTGTGCTTACAGCATGTTATCAGCTTTCTCAGGTTTTTTGGTTTTGAATGCTCTTCCTCTTCAAAAAGTTAAATTCAAGGATGTTTTCCCACTCTCTCAACCCACATTACTCCAGTATTGAAGATGCTGATGAGTTTGTACTGTTTTTATGGTATTAATTAATTCTTACCAACAGAGCTTTTCTTCAATATATTCCTGCATATCTTCATGAATACTAAATCATTTCTTTAAAAAAAACTGATATGATCGCCCACAAAAAAAATCGCGAAGCAAATAAATTATTCATCCAGAGCCACATCCATGCCATCCTTACCATAAACCAGATACTAACACCTACTACCAGAAATGGAATTCACTACCCTTGGCTCCAGACTTCATCAACAGCAAAATAACGCCTGCATGTGAGTGAAGAACCATATATGCACATTTATTTCCACATATTTTAATATCTGCACGTGATCTCATTTATATAAATAAGCACTGGTCAATAAGGGGGAAGTCTCGCCTTATGATCAGAAGGGAGGTTAAGAGACCAAACATGAAGGAACTGTACAGACAGAGAATAAATAAAGACAATGTATGGATCCAACACATGTATGGATTTCTAACCAGTGCCACTATGGTTGAACACTATGATTTTGAGAATTGACATCAGCTTTGCATTAGCTCTGGGGGTTGTACTAATTTTGGCCTTAGTATTATATGAGTGTAAGATCTCACATTCTTTCAATCATAATTTTAAAATATTAATAGGAAATGCAGATTTTGTAAAAACTTTCTTTAGCTCACATTTTTTAATAACAGAGATAAAAATACACTTCTCTAGAGTTTTTGAGTAGTATCTAATTAAGAAAATTCACTAAACAAGCTGATTATCTTGAGGTATTCTTACCAGTGTAGATATTTCATCAAAACAAGAAAATGTGCTATTTCATCAAAATTTTTGTGCTAAAGAACATAGCAGACCATAATAAGCAAAATATCTTCACTACCCTGATCTTCCTGTGGAGTAGAACTAGTATGTCCAAAGTGGAGGATGACCTGTTGTCATCCTCCCCTCAATCCTACAGGCACTACACAGTCACAAAAATTGTGTGGAGACCCCTTTAACTCCAGTAAGGGTGTAACAGCACAAAATGCCCTGCACCTTGAATTGCTCTATTGCCACTCATTTTCATGTTGCCTGCCATTACAGAAAAAGAAAAAAAAAAAAGAAATTGCAGAATATAATTTTCTTATTGTCACTATTTCATAAAATGGAAAGTGACTTAAAGGTCAAGAAGTACAGAGGAAAATAATATGTAATAACTCAAAAAGTTAAGCTTGTGAAGTGGTGCCTTTTTTTCTTCCACTTTTTTAAGGAATCTTGAAACAAATTGGGGTGGTTTTTTGTTTAGCAGGTAAAAAAACCGCACTAGCAAACTATCAGCTTGTAGCTATTTCTTGGCCAAAATTCTAAGACCTTCTTCAGAAATTTGGTTCCTTAACACCAAAGACTTAGTAATTACCTACCCCGACCTGATATGTAAAGAAAATGAGCTGAAATGCTTTAAAGAGGTTAATATATTGTAGCAGAAATATAAAAAGCCCACAATATATATTCCTATTGGAAAGGTATTGATACATTTTGATGGATTTTTGCCCCCTAAAATGAAGGAAAGAAACCAAATACATTTCAGCAGAGTTTGTTCACTGTTTAACTTAGTTTGAGTTATTGCTAAATGAAATACTGCATGCAAGTAAAGCTATATGCTTCTTAGCCTTGTTTTGATCTTTTAATTACTTTGCACTTCTCAGGAGACAATTTGGACTGTAACACAAATGGATTTGAAACACTGATTGACTTCTTTATGCCTTCCTGCCTACAAAAAGTGTATTATTGTAACCTTGACATTAGCGTACTGAAAAAATGGTTTTGCACTCAAAATTAAATAATACGTTTTGTGGAAAACAATATTAAAAAAAGTGACAAAATTACGTATGCATTTGCTCCTTTCTCCTTTGGAGATTAAAAAGACTCTGAGGCAGCTCATTTTTACAGCATGTTGGCTGTCAAGGGGCAATGAAGTGCAAATGGAACCCAATCAAACTTGATTTGTTTACTCAGGAAGACAACAGCTGGAGAAAAGTGGAGGATTTTAATAATCAGCCAGTCACATTAGATAAGAAACAAACTGGTATGTGATATAGCATTATTAATAAGGAGACTTCCTTTGGGGAATTAATGAGAATGAGTAATTATCTTCCTTGAGGATCAAGGAATTTGCTTCACCTTATCTGAGTTTGCTGGAAACTATGGTCCAAGATATTGTTGTCTGCTTTTTCCAAACCCTCAGGCAGTACAGACTTCACAGGTTTTTACTTCAATATTCACAAACCATTCTAGTATACCCAGTAGTCCCTATCGTCTCCTCAAGCAAAGCTTCCTAAAATGGAAATGGTTTAATGAATTCATATTATGTATCTGGTGAAATTAAAATTTGTGTTATCAGGCACATATCAATGACTTCTAAATATGTTGTGCAGCTCAATTATTCCCTACCCACTAGCACATACGAGGGACAAGAAAAAACACTTCTTCATTAAAATGTCTGCATGCAAAACACCTAATCCAAAATCTAGCGAATAAAAGCCTTCCGGATACCATCACTGACTTTTCCAATCAGACTCTGTCTTGCGGAACAACTCGAACTCCTTTCATGAACAGCTGAGTAGATTTCAATGTTCAGTGAGTTCAGTTGAAATTGGCGCTACAAGATGTTATTTTAGACCTTTGGCTAAAGTGACAAACTTTCTTGATGTGCAACTAGAAAACATCAGAACTCATGACACACAGCCCTGAAAAGAATCCAGAGGAATCTGTAGGAATTACAGCAGACACATTCTGAAGAAAATAATTGTTTCTTAACCCTCTATAACAATATTCTTTGTATTGATTTATCTGAGTAACAGTGACTCATCATAACTGGACAAATTAGAGGATGAAGGCCATCTCTACTTGGAGCCTATCCTACAGTCCTCAAATTTAAGCTGCTCAATTTCTGTACACTTCTTATTTCTGCATGACTGTACAGGAGAAATAGACCTAATACTAACTGCAACACATTAGGGAAAGCTCTTGCTATGAAAAAGTGGGTGCTTCCTTAAACCAGGATTTCCTCAGGTGCTCCATCTCCCCATCAGCCCAAGTGTTCTGTTCCAAAAATCCCACAAAATTCAACTGAAATTCACAGTGGAGAAGAGCAGCAGAAATTGCTATTTTCAAGCTTTGAAAAGCTCCCAGAAGGCAAGTCTCACATCTTTATTAACTAAAAAATGCTACTCCATTCTCTTGTCTTCTAACAGGTAATTACAGTATTCCTTGCCTTTGCTGCTGTTGGCTCTTCAGAACCAACACCTTTCTGGCACTTCGGTTTTCATGAAGGTGCATCTGATGAACGCTACAGAGGCACAACCTGAGCAGCCCTTCCTGCCGCTGCTGCAGCTGTCAGCTTGGAGAGGATAATGTAAGCAATTCTGTGTCCTTAGAAAAGAAAGCAAAGAAATAATATAATTCTGCCACTTTGGGAAGTAGCTGCTTAATTCATGCTAACTGAAATTGGATGCTACATGGAAGAAGCTATAGGTAATACTTGCTAAACCACTATCTCTACAATTTTATTTGTACAGTCTGTCATACAGCACACACACACAATAGGGCTTTATGACATTTATGGTTAAACTAACTACAGCAAAAAACTTTTTAAAAACTGCCTCAAGCTTGTATGCTTCATGATACAATTTTCTCATTGTTTCCCTCATTTTATCATTACAATCTTGTTAAAAATCTCTGATAGAAAGCAGTTCAATCTTTTTCTGCTGATAAGCTGGTGTCATCCTTAAAACAAACTCATATCTTTTTATCTAACACTATTCAGAGGCCAACAAGCCTAATTTAAAGTTTGCATCAAACAACTTCCCACGCAGCCTGGAATTCTCACCAGCTACATCCATGTTCTCTCTGTGAGTAATTGGAAAAGGAGCAGAAGCGATACTGACAATAAGTTAGAAATAAACTACGGCAACATATTTTTGAAAGTTAATTTTGAACATGCCCTGAAGGAATTTGCACCAGAATCCTGTCTTTTATGGGGCAAACTCCCATTACATAGATGATGCTGTTGGTATCAAACAGCACTGCATCCTCATTTCTCTGCAGATCAAGAACTATTTTGAAAATAATTAGAAATACAAATGAACTAACATCATGGGTAATTTGTAAGCTTAAAAGAGGACAAATACACAGAATACATTGTGATCCCCCTAAAACACAACTGTCTCTAGTTGTCATCAAATAATTCAGGACCAGCTATAAAAATAAAAAGAAAGTTATTTTAACACCGACCCAAGTGTAACCTCCAGTTCCTGGGGAAAAAGGAAAAAAAAAGCAAAGCTGAGACAAAGTATTTCTAGTCAACAAAAGAGAAAATATCAAAAGACACCAAAATAAGTTTAGTAAGACACCTAGGCACCAGCATTTCTAGAGTTTACTATTTAATGTATTCAGAAATTCCTTCTGCAAATGTGTAAATAGCTTTTCTCCTCATTAAGACAAATTAAATTATGTTTTTATACTTATGAAAACACAGAACCAACTTCAAAGAAAAACAAGGACCATGTAAAGGAACTTATTCTTTTAAGTTTGTGAAATTGATAAAACCTCAGATTTTTAGAAAACTAATTAAAAGAGAATAACTCTTGGTAAATAAATGATAGGGTGTGAAATTTATAAAATATAAAGGAAAGCAAACTTTCAAATGTTTGTTCTGCTTCAACTGGATTATTCATTGCAAATCATTCTTTTGACTTTAGCCCCCTCTCTTATCACAAATTGTCTAGGAAATGACCACCATTTTATTCAAACATTCATTACGTGCAAGCATTTGCTGAATATTTCATGTCAACAATTTTAAGTCCTTGGGATGCTTGTAAAATCTTCACCTCAGTACCATACTACTCTTTTGTATGTCTGGAATGTTTGCCCAACTTAATTAAATAACAATGTTTCTAGTGCTCTTACTGAATTACTAAAATGGTTTAAACAAGAGTAAAACAAACTATGAACACTGAATAGCAAATAATGAAGCAAAAAAAAAATCAAGCAAATATTTAAGGCATAGGTATAAGAGTGGAACAGTGATATGTTTAATCACTGCCTTACTTGAGAATGATTTGGTATTTTTATGTCTATCCACTTTCTCTCCAAGTTGTTAATTATCTTGAAGCTGTGTTTTCCGAGGTATTTCCATATAGAAAGATGAGAATAAGGTCAAGAAAGGATTTATGTATGCATATAAATGCCTTGGTTTAAAGATATTTTTGAAAAGCCCATTTTGATGTTTTTTACATCACAAGGTGCCGAAAAATGTAAGATTTTTTTGTGTGTTGTACACCTCATTCCCTTACTTATTCATATTTGATTATTAATAACAGCTCTACTGACTTTATTTGGAGAATTGTTAACATGTATAGACAGGATAAACACTGGGTCTTGATCCACTACAGACTGAAACAGTGCTGAAAAAGGAGA
The DNA here is from genome assembly GCA_013399195.1 of Dicrurus megarhynchus. Lineage (NCBI taxonomy): Eukaryota > Metazoa > Chordata > Aves > Passeriformes > Dicruridae > Dicrurus > Dicrurus megarhynchus. Next base: position 438,279 of record VXAD01004603.1, on the reverse strand, counting down.
ATTTCGTGCCCAAACTACGGGCAGCAGCAGCTCAGTTCACTGCCCTCAATCAGATCGGGATTTGACTGGGAGTCAGAGAGAAATGGCATGCTTCTCCTGCTATTTTAAAATCAAATGCAAAAAATAATTTGAAAGGATAAACTGGAAGAATCTTTTGAATATACAGTAATCAGTTACTGTGATGGGCAAAAATTATTCTTTATCTGCTTGATAAAACTAAACTGAACTGTGGTAAACATCAGCTGAAAAGATGAAGATGATGCTCTGTGTCTCAAGGTATTCTCAATTGTAAGACTAATTCTACATGGAAATAGCATTTATGCTGACTGTTTCTCCAATTCCATGACAGCTGGACTAATAGGCATTTTTACCAAAGGAGGAATATATGCAAAATTGAAGTAAAATCCAAGACAAACATTTCAAGTTTGCCCAAGACTTCACAGCAACCTGTGCATTAACACATGGTTACATTTCTCTGAAGTTCTGCAAAGCAGAACTATGGACCCAACATTTTGCTTTATCTTCTTAAATATAGGTCATCTCTCTAATATTATATAAAGCCATTTGAAAACCTCCTTCACAAGCTCCCTAAAACCAGGCACAATGTCAAACTAGCAGAATAAACACTTAAATCAGGAACAAAGTCCTGGCCTTATACAGTAATATTCCATTATGATTCTCATAAACAACCATTTACATTTTCCAGAAATAATTACATGCTGTAAATTTCAATTTGCTTTGAATAGAATTGGAATTTAAGTTTTTAAAACACACACATTACTATAAATTAGTTTTATCTAACATCAGGGTATTATACCTCAATAACACTGAAAAAACAACTGCATTTCACATATAGGCTATATCTGCAATATCAAACATGTGCAAGGTGAAATGAGTAGTGTATTAGTGAAAGTTTTGGATTAGGAACCAAAGCGAAAAAGGGGTCAAGATGGACAAAAAAATTAAATATTTCAGCTGCATCAAAATTAAACAGTTTTCAGCATCTATTTTGACTTTTTATATAATCCTGTAATTAGTTTGAGTTTAATAAAACTGCATTTTCTGATAATTCTTCTTGAACCACCACAGAATGCAAAATTTAGAACCAAACATTTTTGAAACTTCCCTGCTGCCGTCTGTCAGACACTAATTCTAAGGAAATGCAGTATCTATCTGTGCTGTAGCCACAGTGCAATTGGAGAGTATCAGTGCTTTATGAGGATGGAAAAGGAGCATCTGGAACTGAATTCTGGGAATATCTGCAATCCAAATACACTGTTGTATTTAAGCAGTATGTTGAGATGAGGTATTCTACAAAGAGTTCAGAGAAGGAAGACATGAGAGACAAAGTCAGACAGTAATTAGAGTGTTACTTGGAAACAACAAGTAGCACCAGTTTAATAGAACTTCTGCTGACACTGACATGCCAAATGAAATCAGTGTCACAAATCCAGAGAATCCAAATCATTTTAAACTAATATCTTATTGGAAGCCAATAAAACATCAACAAGGGGGCACTTCTAATCATTAAAAGAATTCCTGTGTAACAGAGCTCAAAATTAAAAAGATCTGCTAGGGCAACATGAGGCAACCACATTGCTTGGAAAGACATCAGTGGGATATAATAGCAAGGAAGAAAAAGATCCTACTTTTTCTATTATCGATCAAAGCTGAGGTAGGATATTTGCATAATTAAAAAATCTGCTGACAGGTGAGTCAATAGAAATGAAAAGAACTGTCACAGAAGAGAGTGATATGAAGAACATGGAGAAGTTACGAAAAGGACGCAAAAGGAAATAAATGTTAACGTTGTACAAACTGTAGAGAATAGCACAGCCTGAAAACAGCCACTGGGAAGAAAAAAAGAAAGCTCTTCATTGCGATGAAAAAGATGAAAAACCATAACAAAGACCAAATTTTATACCAGAAAAATCATCACCACATACTGAGGGTGCTAACTGGAATAATCAGTGCAAGTTCAAATAGGTGTGCAAGAACTTGCAATGAATCAGACATTCCTTCTGTTTCCAGAAAAGGCTGAATATGCCATTTCATTGCTGTTGAATGTTGCATTTTTTGCAAACAAAAGGGGCTGCTCTTCCTTCTCTTCACAATCAACCACCCCTGCAGTTCCCAGAGTTGTACAAATCACATACAGTACAAATGATAGATGGATGAGAACGAATCAATACAAGCTGATTGTATGACTCAAATCCTATGCCCAGTGCTGTATTGTTTACCTGAACAGACTTTAATCACAGGATCTTTTAAACAAGGAGAAAAAGAAATTCTAAAGAAAAAAAAGTTGTGTTGTTTTAAACAGTGCCTGTATTTTTTTTCTCAGACATTTATTACAGGACCCTGTAAATTTAGAGAAAAAGAAAAAAGTTATACAAAACTGTTGAAGAATTAAGGATACTACTAAAAACAAGACAATGGATTTTCCTTACTATAATTTCTTCATGCTTGCAGGATCCTGTAATAAAGGGCAGTAAAGAAAAAAGGACTTTAACATACACACAGATAGAAGGAGCATTGGGAAGGATAGCTAAGACCACTGTATCAGCTTAAATATTAACCCCTATGGCTTCCTAAGAGCCACTTCATCCTGTGTGCCACTGTACACAATACTTTTATTTTCAAAGTTGTGTGCTCCCATTTTTATCTAACAATTTCTTCTTAGAGCTTACTATCAGACAGACTGCACCTACAGTGCTTAGGGCATTTGATGCCAATTGACTCCACTTGTCAGAAAAAGCAAATCATGCTCTTCTGCTTTGCATCAGTGTCTAGCTTAATGTACCATGCATCTCAAATTACTGTTCTTACTGTAACCTACCGTAGTCACCCACATATATACATCATATTTATTCCTAACATTTGGGTAAAACTATCACCCTTTTCCCTTTCAGCATAATCTACTGTGCTCATCACACTGGTCCAAACCAGCTCTGGACAGTGTCAGGACAAACACTGCCTGTAACTGCTCACATAGTTATTCTTTCAGATACACCTCATTTTTGTATAGGCTAATAATTGAGTAATGGAAATAAATATTTGTAAAGAAATTAATGGATTTACAAAAGAAAATAGTTAATATGAACACTGTTTGTAAAACATTACCCCTCAGTCTACAGTAGTAATTGCCTTAAAACATCAGTTGCAGTCTAAATATTCTTGCAGACCTTTGTAACATCACGACTGTGTTGACTATAAGTAAATTCTTCATACTTACAAATTAGGATTGCAGCTAAACGAAAAAAGCATCAACACTTTTGCAAGTGAATTTTCTTGGGATGAAGAAAGGAGAATTACCCTTGACCCACCTCAGGGTGTTCAGCTTCATTATGGCATCAGAAGGAAGATCAAGATGACTACCCTTGATTAGATGCCTAATTTTGCACAAGTGAGATAAACTCATTCTAAAACCTGCACATATAAGCAGTAGCTTCCATTTGTGGCCACCAAAATAATTGCTTTGTTTCAACATGTTATTACGGTTTCTTATTAAATTGCCTAAAATAATTATTTTTTTCAGGCACTGTTTTGTCCCAAGTGACCCTCATTAAACTCAGTAACAGATTTACTATTGACTCAAATGGGAGCAGAGTTAGACCTGTACAGCATGGATATTACTGTCTTTGTCTAATACTTCTTTACAGAATACACTAGAGAAAGGAAGGGACTCTTCCTTTTCAGACAATGAAAATACATGGTTTTAATTCCTATTTGAAGTATATCCAGTACTATCCCCATGATACTCAGTAAATTCCATAAACATGACTAAAGAATAAATATGGCCTCATACATCTGCAAAAAGCACTCCATTGAGACAAAAGTCTGTACAGTTCACAGTTTCTACATTTTTATTTTTTAATCCATTGACCTTAGTAGTAACACTAGCACAAAGCAGATGTGACAAAGCTGGCATTAAAGCTTGTTACCCATCAGAACTCCAGACTAACACTGAGCTGTAAGACTTTTTCTTCACAAACTTCATCAGTAGCTTAAGCCAATGAACGTAATATTACCTGAAATAAACCTCTTGGCAACAATTAATTCCTACAAATAAGTCCATTACTGATCTCTGGTATTAACATTAGGGGATCATTTGAAGAATATTAGCTACAAGAAAACAAACTGTATTTTTCTAAGTTGAGATACAATGAAGTTAATTATTAGAACAAGCAGATAAACAACACTCCTACTGCAACTTCACCCTACCAGCATCCACAAGCAAATATAGGGATGACTCTAAAGTAACTCATTAAACAGTTGGAAAGATTTTTCTCCAGTCTAATATTTCTTCCTCAAAGTACTACACGTGGAGATATAAGAATTTGGTGCCAGTGTGGTCTGTCTAACAAAAAGATAACAAAACAAACTTGAAAAACAAAAGGAAATAAACACATCTTTTTCAGATGCTATTTGAAGAAAACCTTTAAATAGTCTCTGAGGATGTTTGAAAGTAAGCACACAATTTTAGACATTATTTAATTATATTTCTCTGAAAAGTATTTTAAAGTGCCTTAATTTTAGAGAGAATTAAACAAGGAAAAGCTAACATTCACTAATCCACACTCAGTCCAGTGATTTCAGTCATTACCAGCTCCACAATTTTTATAAACAAGTATATAGGGAATATTGAAACACATAACTGATACAAACATATACATTAAGCATTTCACAGGCCCCATCTACCATACATCGGGGGAAAGCAATTCCTCAGGTATTTATTCAAGTTTTTTCACATATAAGCAACTTTGTTTGCTCTGCTGTTAGTTGTTCTTGAGCCTGGATTTATTCACAGAAACATTGAGCCTAACACTTTTCATAGGTGGCACCCAAGAAGACCCAAGGTTCACATGAAAACCTGTTCTGTGTATGTGTTATAAAATCTCCTCCATTTATTCACCTGCTTTTTAAAAGTTTGCTGCTGAAAACCTAAGCAGAAGCAATAATGTATGAGTTAAATGACTAGTCACACACCATGAAAATTCAAAATGAGCAGCTCCCAAACAACCTAATCATGCAAATGTATTGGCTGAGCTGTCTGGCAAGTACCTCCAAATTACAAGTAAATCCCTAGAAATCACTAGCCATTTCAAAAAAACCAAAATTAAACTGAACTGATATTATAACTATTCTGAGCAGATCAACTATTTCTAGTAGTAAGAACATAAATCAACAAGAGATGCAAATCCTATGTAAAAAATAATTAAACCAGTAAGAACAACTTACATCCAGTTTGGTTCTAATGCAAAAAGTGCTCTGCCTCCTTAGATGCCATCTGTTCTGCTGTAAGTTAACCTATGTCCTTTCTTATTGCTGCTTTCAAGTCTTGTTTTGACTTTTTTGTTTGTTGGTGGGTTTTTTTTTTGTTTGTTTGTTTTTGGGGGCGGGGTTTTTTTTTGGTATTTTTGTTTTGGAATCTTTTTCTTTAGGTGCAATGAATTATTTGCATGCTTTACTAGCAACATCCATAAACTGCATATATAGTACAGTGCACTTCAAATAAAGAAGCCAAGTCCAGGTATCCCATCTCTTCTGCCATCACAGGTGAACAGACAGCAGCAACATTCCACAGGCAGCTGGGTAGGACAGAGTAGGACTGTATGTGGTGCCTGATGGATATGGCAGTCTCAACAACTACATCATCATTGCAACATCACAAAGCAAGTAGCTGGAAATGTTATCTTGCTTATCTTGCTCTATTTTTTAAGATGTTTGAGAAGTCATTTTCACTTGCTTTTCTTCTTCAATATGAGATTTTTTTCCTCACCTGTAGTGGTTCCTCCATTCTCACTTAAAGGGGAAGAGGACCTAAATTTGCCTCTGCCCCATCCCAAGGGAGATAAGCAGAGAGAGGACGGCCATCACATGTTCAAACACCACAATGTGTTCACATTACAGAACTCAAAGCTACGTGTTCTCTCCGTCACAATTTTCTTTTTTAAAAAAAAACTGCTCACACTTCAGCAGTCCCATGAAAATGTATTTTTACAGATATGTCACAATCAGATACAGTTTTCAGTAGAAGCCAAAACACGAGTGCAGGCCTTCAAAAAACTTTATTCCCAAATTCCATTTTCTGAGATCCACAGACAGCCTTTACCGTCCCCAAAGAATCCAGTTTTATTTTTAGAAGTGTATTCAGCTATCCATCTTTCTGAGAAGTAAATCTTTCATCTGACAAATAGCTTTACAAAAAAAACCTGACATCTTATTTTCTTCCACTGTATTTGTAGGTACCTACTGCAGTAAAAGTACAAAAAAAAACTCCACACAAATCACATTTCCTAAAAGCAAACATCATGATGCTCTGGAGCTAAATTTGGACCTTGTTACAAAGCAGAATTTATCAAAAGAGCTATGCCTGGGAAAAAAATTTGACTCTAGGAACAAAACAAACAAACAGGAGAAATCTTTCACTTCTGAAGGGAAAGCCAGTGGGTAAGGGGGAGGGAGCAAGAAACAACCAGGACTCACACTAACTTACAGGGGAAAAGCTGGGAAGAGAGTCAGTGCAGGATCTGGTCATTTGGTCTACAAATGACTCTGGAAGCCTTCTGCTTAGACTATAAAATCTATTATGTTGCCCCTTCCTGAGGGTAAGCATTCCTACCTGGTGACCTCCCTTTTTTCTGCTTTTAGTATTTTGCCTTTCACCTCGCAGCCCCTTGATGCTTGTCTTGCCTGCCCCTTTCTTTTCCAAATAAAGTGTTTCTTATAGTTCTATTCTGGATTAGGTTTTTTGAGGGTTTTTTTCATATTTTCAAGTGTTAAACATAATTGATTTTTTACAATTAATCCTCCAGTGCTCAACTAATGCAATCTGTGTGTTATAACTTATTAATTCCTTGCTTTAGGCTTCACTTGTTGAGAGAAAATAGAAGAAAATCTGCTTTCTTAGTAAACAAATTGGATGATGTATTAGAAGTAAAGAGAAGTGGAGATTGATGTTTCATGCTGTTACTATGTGTTCTCTGATAGATAATTGCTCATAAAAACTCCCTGGGACTCCAAGACCCTGAAGCTCTGGATAAGTTGAGTGTCAGACTAAGTTTCCCATTTCTATGCTTCAGTCTCAATTATTTGTAGAACATAATGATGGCATTTTCCTCCACACCCTTGAACTTGTTACTGGCATGAGGAGTAACTACTATTCCCTAAGAAGAAGTCTATAGTTTGATAGTGTTAAAGCCTCTTGCCAAATACAGAGATATTGCTCCTTCTCAGCATTTGCCTGCCCTAATAGCATATGGCTGAACTGTAGCAGAATCATCCAAGGATGATTTCGTTTCCCCCAGCAGATCATGGCATCACGTACTAAAGTACCTCATTCTTTTATGTTCCCCACGCTGCCAGTGTTTGAATATGGGTCTGCATTACATTTGTATAACCTTAACAGATTGCCAATAGCACCACTGCTACTGCAAACACGTTTTCAGGCAGAATAGTAATTTATTATGGGTACACCATTCTCCTCCTCAAAGTTATTTGCTGATACATTAATTGCCAATCACACATTATCAGCATAAGCATCACTTGGACTGCTCTAGCTTAGGCTGATGACACTGCAGAGTCCAAGAATGAAATCAGCTATTTTAATTCCTTTACAATTTATTCTTATTCTATTATTTTTAATTTTTAAACTCTTTTAAATTAGTTTCTATCGTAGACAGTACACTTTGAGATGTAAATTATTAAAAAACCCAAATATAGACAAGAAAAAGGGAAAGGTATCATATTAAATTCTTTCCCATCTCTGTCACTACTTAATACTGGCATAGTTTTATGTGAAAAACACTGGTTGCTGAAGTCAGACAATACAAATATGGTAAAGGAAATATTAGTCTTAACTAAAATATTGAAGAAAGGATGAGATATCCCTCCTAATACTTGGCAAATGAATACAGTAAAGAACTAGAACATAGAAATGTTTAGGTTGGAAGGAACCCTAAAAATCTTCTAGTCCTAACTAGATCTAGTTTTAATACCCATGGAAAGCTATTCCAAACAATCTACACAGACAAGCATAGCAGTTTGCTTTTTATGTCAACTCTATGGTTTCGCTTCAAGATGCCTGAGATCACTGCCAAATACATCTGGATTCTACAGAACTTTCAATCAAATCAAATTTACATTACAAAGAATCCCTTATGCCACATTCTAGGGAACTGAACAAATTCACTTCAAAAATAAATGCAATTGAATGTTATTAACAAATAAGCTGAACAAATAAGTTTGGTTTATAGTTAGAAATTTCCAGCTCTTCTCCAGTTCTCATACAAGTAGGGATTGATTTTCACAACCCTGATTACAGTAAACAAAAATATGCAGGTCCCGGTCTCTGATGAAATAAATGGCAAAGCAAAAGATTCATCCTGGTGAAAAAATTAATCTGACTGCAGCTCAGGTAGAAGGGACACAAACTCTGAGCATGTGATGAATCAGTGGTAATCTGGCTGGTGGCCAACACACTTGAAAACCTTAATCCAACATTTTCAGAGAGACCTGCCTAATTTAGAAGCTAGTTTTTTTAATCTGGGCTACACGCTCATATTAATGGCTATCATGTTTGAGTCATCACTAAGCATCATGCTATTATGTAAATAGCATGAGTCAAGAGAAACCCAAGATGGAAAAATAAACTTCCTGATCTCAGAGTTATGTTAATCTGAAACTTTAGATGTAAGGATTTACATCCACTCTGTGCAAATGCAAGTATCTGCTCACCTCTACAAGCCAACTAACTCATACGCACAGCCGAGAAATACACACAGAGCTGTGTGTATATTTACATTCATACAAAACCAAAAAGGTTTTTCTGTGGAAAGGCTCCAAAATACTAAGAATTTTTACCATTAGCCATCCCTAGGAACATCATCTGTTACAAACTTCACAGAATGAATTATAAGAGACTTCATTATTCAAATAAAAGGGAGAAAAGACACATGTAACCAATGATACCCGCAATTTACTATTTTTGCATGCACAAGAATCACTTCTACATCTTAAAACCTGTAGCTACAGTCCACCAGAATATTTAAACAGTTGTTTAACACCATGTATGTCAGTAAGGCTGTAAACTTCAATGGTGCTTCATAGGATTAATACAAAGCAGGTCTTGAAGGATAAGACCTTATAACTTTTTTTTATTACTACAATTAAGAGATCATAAGAATATAGGTCAACTATTTAAGATCATCTAATTAATTTAATCATATATAGCATTTATAACCAACCTTATTTACCTACCATCTCCTGAGATGGCTTATGGTTTGAAATGATTGACAGAGTTGATTTTTTTCCACTTCTCTGCTCAGATTTTCTTGTTATTTTTACTATATTGTCTAAGCAATGCTATCATCAGGTCTCTCATCAGCAATGAGTCAACATCTCAGCACTGTTAACAGGAATATTGCAGACCTTCCTTAATACTACCTTAAGCATAACTGATATGCTAAAAGAATTAGTGTTAAACTTCTAAGATTAGTATCAAAAAGACAAAGTTTTCTGTACTTTTTTTTTAATTTATAAACATAAGTTTGCTGCCTGAGCAGTGCTGTGAACATTAAGAAAATCCCAGCATTGCTGAGTAGAACTTCTAAGGAAATTTGCCTCTCAGCTTGCTGCAGTGTAACTTTGTTCTCATTGAGTCTTAGAGCAAAATAAACTCAGCATTCATACAAGTGTCCCATGCAACTTAAGAGACAGAGTGAGCATCAGGCACACTGGCACCCTGTTTTTTTCCTCACTCTTTTCTTCCTGTTTGTCCCTTATGATTGAGAATATATACTAACTTCTCAGGATTACTGCAGTCAGGGAAGAATGTACAAAAATGCATCCCTCTCTTGAGAAAAAAGTCAGGGATGGCTGTGAAAGTCTCTGGGGACCATCAAAATCAACACAGCAGGAAGTACTGCAGAATGTAATAAAATACCCTGATTGTGCTTCCCTCATCTCCTGTAAGCTAAATGTTACTGAAAATATTTTGAAAAATGAATCAGCACAGGCAATGTGCATATCCATGTGCACTGGTACAATTCCAAACAAATATGATGCCAGATAATTTAGCACATGCATTTTAAATACAGGGTTTTTTCCTTCCACTATTCTAATTCATATGTCTCATCCCACAGGATGAGATACAGATAACCCATGCTATGGGTTAAAACCGGAAAAGACACTTGAGGATTTTTACTAGAATGTGTGTGGAGGAGAAAAGAAACAGCCCCAGAAAACCAGCAAAGAGGTTGTGGATTAGCTTTACACAAATTTGTCTCCTGTTCTCTCTCAGTGAAGAGGAAGGAAACCAGTAGAGCTTTACAGATGCTTCCCCTCTTCTCCCACATCTCACCCTGGATGGGAACCTGCCAGACACTCAGGATTAATACTCAAACTCTCCTGTAGAAAAGCCTAACATGCTCCATTGCCAAAGCACATCTCAGGTAAGAGCCGTTAGGGAAAAACAAAGATGCTAGACTGTAGGGCGCTAATTAGGTCAACAGGGATTGCAACACAAGCATGAGTTTGCTCGTTTGTCATGAATGAAGGAATACTTGTCTTGTTTTTTCCACGTGTTTAACTAAAAATTTAAGACTTGAGAGGCCTAGAAAGCCACAAGCAATCTCACCAAGGGCATATGCATTTCCTTGTAGATAAAACTTACCCTTGTGACAGCTGACTTTGGGGAATTTTGGTATTACAAGGGAAAAAAGCTGCTGAGAAACAATAACAAACAAGATTTTACAGCAGGAACAACTTGGGATAAACACTGAATGCCAAAAAACTCCCAAGATATTCCATAATGCATAATGATTCTGTAGAAAAGAAAACAGAGACAACAACATCATCTGTGCTATGTGATGCTAGTGTTGGAGCCCACAGAGAGGGATTTACAGTCCCAAATATACTAAGAAGTGATTTTGTGAATCTGTTTGTGTACACACACACACACCATATTGTAGTCCTAGGGTTTTGTGTACTGCACATGCAACAGAGTTAAAACCCTTTATTTCCAGCTAGTACTTGAAAAATTAAGACTGTCATTTGGTTAATACTCATTTAAAGTTACAATACTATTGCCAGCAAAAGCGATTTATCAGAACACTTGCCAAGCTATTTGGCTGATTGTTTTTGGCATGGGGCTGCTGCAGCCTGAGTCATTGACATCAGTTAAAATGAAGACTCTCATTCACAAAACATTGCTCTATTGAAGCAAAGGAGCATTCTGCTTTATTTTTCATACTGTATTTCTGTGTTATTTCTGTGACATCTAGGACAATTAGAATTACAGCCTTAGGTCACAAACTCCCAGACATCTATGAATAGAGTGGTGCAGCACAAATATTTCCAGAGCATACCTGATACTTATCCTTTTCATTCAATTCTGAAAGATGTGGCCTGCTAATCTCAACAGCATCAACAACAGAAACAGAGCATGCATATATCCAGAATCTTTGTACCATTCTGTTAGAAAAGAAGCAGCTCTGAATCTGAGACTGAAAATTAAGTATGACCGCCACATTCTCAGACAGTTCAGTCAGATAAAGGACAGTTTCTGTCAGCCTCAGTTTGTGTCAAATCCTCACTCAGTAAAACTTTCTGCTTTTGTTATCAGTACAGAGTTCCTTATGAATTTTAGAATCTTCAAAAAAATCTCACTTGGCCCACAGTCCTGATTAACGCATTCTTAAGTGTACAAATACAGATTACATTAATAGAAAATGCTTATCAGATATGAAGGAAAGTGATAATGCTAGGACACAAAGAACTATTAATCCATCAGCTACACTTCATAGCATTTTCCATTACAACTTTCTTGTTACTTGCAGCCATCTCAAATGTTCATGCAATTTTTGGTGGCTTTCACCTGAACATAGATGCTTAAATCACTGAAGCTTGGGTCTTATATCCACTGAGATGATGAAAACAACTTCTTGAATAAATGCTAGACTAAAATCCCAGAGGTTTAAGATTAAAAAAAGCGAGTTTCAGCCTCTGCCCATTATGCCAAATTCTCCAAGAATGCATAACACCAAGTGGTACTAGTTTAAGTCCATGTTCTCAGGGCTAATAGATTTTTCATATTGGACTTCATTGTCAATTCCCTGTAAATTTTTGTGCTCTGACACATGGAGATTCCCACAGTTTTGCTCCACCTCGCAAAGCTTAAACACCATCCACTGACTCTGCAGTCTCACCCCCTTCGAGGTACAGCACTTCTTACCACGTAAACCCAAATTCTTTTACCTCTCTCAAGCCACTGAAAAAAATCAGCTTGCTGATTTGAAAGGCAGCCAGTGCGGGCCAATACCCATTTTCATCCCACTACAGCTTCACCAACTACATGTAGACTGAGGAGGCATATCTTCTAGTCTAAGATAACAGAAAGAAGTTGAATTGCCTAACTGCTATTTGAAGGCTTAGAACTGAGAGCAATGATGGCTAGCCTGTTTTCAGAAGGCACTTCCAAGATACAATATTCCATCCATTTATCCACACAGCTTGTGCTATTCTAGCTACTGTCTTCAGAGATGTGACCTCTTGTAGCGACCCTAAACCAGAGCCTGCTGTACCTCAAGGAGTTTGAGGTCCAGCTCGCAGCTAACCTTGCACTGTGTCACGTGTACAGCTTGGCCACCAGGTCTGGCTGGGCCCTTGGCTGCAGGACAAGCTCAGCCTGTAGTAGAGGGAGCCTGTAGGCAGCTCCCACTCAGCACCAGCAATTACCACTGCTTGGCCTTGCGTTTATCCAAAACTCCACTAGTAACTTCATCTGAATATCATTGTTCTTCAACAATAGAAATAATTGCTTTCTTTACAGCCATTTTGAAAATTAATTATTTCAGTCACCTCAAGAAAAGCTAAAAAATAATTTAGAAATTTCTATTTTTACCATCTATATGAAGAACCTTGTCAGCTAATAATATAGAAATTTTCTCTGTAAGTGAAAGCACAGCCTATTTCATGTGCAGCTGACTGGTTAGATTATCTGTGGAGCCTGAAGAGCACAATCTCCCATTTAATTCTGTTTGGAAAAGTCTTCAGATTTTGTCCTTTAGATAAAAGGAAAAGAGCCCAGCTAACCCAGAGCCTGCAGAAACCCCTGTCACCACACTCAGCACACAATGCAGAGGCACTTTCTGCTTTTCATTCTGTTCAGTAGTGGCCAGCAGAGGAGCACTGGCTTTCCAATAAGCTTTCTGTCAAAGAATGCAATTTTAAATGCAGAATTTGATGTGAGAGCTGTTTGGAGCAAATATTAGTCATACAGCACCACTACAAATTTACACTGTATGTATTTCCACAGAAATGATAAAGCTCTTGAAGCTCTGAATTTTATTCCATTGTAATATTAGACTGTTTAGGATGGCACTGCATAATTCAAAAGTAAAACTGAATGTGCTGTAGAAAAGAAATTGTATAATAGGGGCTTAATATATGAGAAGTCAGCATTATCTGGATCTTTCTAATCATAACTTCAGTTGTTAAAGCACTGGGGACTCCATCAGTCTATACACTATATTCTGATTCAATTACAAGATGCATTAAAAAGTGGTGGTTTACAGCATCCATTAGAGTTGTTATTACCCTTGTGCCATACTCAATTGACCAAAGAAAAAAAAGCTTTCTCCTATGGGAGGTGAGACCAAAAAAGCCTATTCAGTGAAATGCATTAATAAGTATCCCCAAAAAGACATTTCAGTTCATTTCTTCCAGAAATGAGTATTCCTGCAAAATGCAGAGTAAACATCATGCCTCATTACCCCTCTATATTGTTCAGACCCCACATATATATAGGTGTAACACTGAGTAATGGAAAAAAATTACAACATTCTGTGACTCAGTAAATGACTCCAAACCTTAGCAGGACTAATAACAACAGCAGCAACAACTTGAATAAAGCATATTAGCAGGAGACTCATCCAAGCCTCATTGATAATATCCAGCATCTCATTTTTCTCTTTATCTTGCACCTAAAAAGCCATAAAAATACAGCACTGCCATTCTTAGCATTCTATCTGATGGCAATAGCCATGAGATGATGTTTAACTTTGGTCAGGCTGACGAGATACTCTTTGCTCTTACTGAATATGAGACACCCGTTTTGCAGCTCACAATTTAGCTGTCAATTTAGCTCTGACCTACAATAAAACACTTTTCCATTTTCCAAAAGACAAAAAACCCGCAACCAAGTCTGTTCCCAGACTGTATAAAATTTTCCAGACATCTGCAATCTTTATCTACCAGCAACTGCTGTACTAAAGCTACTCTACTTAGTATTCAGAGTATGACTGATCCCCAAACTAGATTTTAAAGCACTTTTGGAGTAATTCAGCCACAAGCTTTTGGGTTTTTTTTTAAACAAAGGTAGGTCATGACTTCTCATATAAGTATATTTATTGCTTAATTAACACCTTTATGAAGTAACTACATTATTTTGGGTTTCAGACATAATTAAGAAGGAGGAACAATAAATTTCCCCCATCTTCTAAGTATTTGACATGTAAAATAATTCTCATTTAAAGATAAAAAAGTTATTTTTGTATATTAGTGAGAAAGAGATGCAAGTGTTTTAACTTGAAAATCTGGTTAATGAATTGGGAAAAATCATATTAAAACATTTTTCTCTAACATAATTTATTGAAAACTGAACTAAGGAATAAGAAATTAAATTACTGACAAAATAGTTATTCTCACCAACATAGCACATTTTTGTGCAGTTTCCTTTTGGGCTAATGAGATCTTTTAATCTTTTCAGCCAAAGAATTCTCACTATTCTATGAATGCACAATAAATTTACTCACAATTTATGCCAATGACATAGTGCCTTTTTACTCTTTTGCAGCAGCTCTAGATCCCTCAATTCCTTTACACTCCTATGCTTTAGAACACAAATTTCCTATAAAAGCCATTCTCCTTTATGAAATACGAACAATTTTATTCAGGAGCTAAACACGCTCCAGCTCCAATTGCTTGTCATTCAAAGGCAGCCAAGGCTCGCTGTCTCTCCCAGCTCTCTCCCCTGCCTGTCCCATTCCACTCGTTTTGCAGCATCGCGAGCCCACGCGGCTCTGGCCATCTGCTTCCCTGCTGTAGCAAATGCCTCACAGACTTGTTAGACAGCACACGAGATTTCCTCTCCAGTTTGCTCAGAAAAGAAAATGTCTGGCTAATAAATGCTTTGACAACACTGAACACTATTTACAAACTGTCGTTCCCTTTAACCAACACACTTGTCCCTGATTCCAAGATGTGATCGTGGCTCATTTTAAGTCTGCGACAAAATTCTTGTTGAGATAGATGGAACTGAGGGTGAGTGTAGGCCCCACTCTTAGGGCAAGCTCCACTCAAATGGGGTCCTCTGCCCATGACAGATCCCCATCACCAACAACATAGCTCTGTGCAAGTTTTCCAAGTAACTGATGTGATGCTCACACCAGAAGAAGGACATCAGTGAATAATTCCTCCATAGTGACACAAGCTGAATCCCAAACAAACATCTTTCTCCCCACAGCTTACACCAAGGCAAATACCTGTCATATCATAGGAAGAGAGAGTAAAGCAACCACTGACAAGCAATGTCAGTGATGCTATGCTGGTTTGCAGTAACCACCTGACTTCTTACCTGGTAAGTTCAATTCCTCTATGAAATCTGATGAGACACTCTTTATCTGATGATAGAAAATATCTTAAAAATATATCTTTCAAGCATGGAGTTTATGGGAGTTTTTGTTTTCTGGTTTTGGTGAGGTTGCTGGGGTTCAATGTTTGGTTTTGGGGGAGGGGGGTTGGCTGAGGTACAACTTTGAAAAAGTATTTCTTCCATGAGGTCCTTTAAGTATTTAATACTAGCACTAGTCACCAAAGGGTTGAGTTTTGTAACAAATCATTGTTTGCCACCAACCTTTTCCTTTCCCAATGCAATTTGTGTGACATCCAACAGCTAATGCCAACTCACTATTCTTTTATGTCATTAGTTCATTGCTAGAATAAAAAAAGCCCAGAATAAAATTATAGGCAAAATAAGACTTGAAACAGGAAAGCTGAAAATGACAAAACAACCAAGCATTTACTTATTTCATCCCCATCTATACTAAGAATATAAAATGATATTACACTTCACGTGCCTGAAAATGGAACAAAGCCATTGGCTCAACAAAGCAATAACAAAGCATCAGGCACAAAGCAGAAGGAATCCAGTAAGGGACATGAACTCACTCTGCCAGTGACCCAGTGCATCAAGTGATCATGACAAGCCCCAAGTTTGGCAGCCCTTGGGCTTTTTTTCTCGTTATGTGATTTATCAGTTTTTAAACACCTTAGCCTCTGCCATGCAAGGGGGAATAGACAATCACAGGGTTTCCTGTTGGCTTTTACATCTATTATTCCCACAGTGGTGTGGTATCCTACAGCAAGAAATCAAAAGCAACAAGCCCTTATTGCCCATTATCCTGATGGCGTGTGTCGAATCTGCAGTTGGAATCATGGCTCTGCAGAGCTGAAACACATGACTGTGATAGCTCATCTGACACTCCACAAGTGCTCTTGCTTACGTCATCCTACACATCAAAAGCCATACTCATAATCAGAGCGGATACATGTAAACCAAAGTCAATACCAAAACTAAAATTCTCTTCTGATAAAAACACCAATAAAAGGAGAAAGTTCATGTTGACTGCAATGCCAGATACATCTTTGGGCATTTAGGTATTCCCACACAAGGTGACCAAAATAAGATGGCATCATTAGAAAAGAGAGTGTATAAACTTCCAGTTGCTTCAAACATTTACATTTTTATATTTCCCCATTGGAATGCTTGACTTTCCTATTATCTCATAATGGGGACAACTGTGGCTCTAACCTTCTATTTATTAGTCAGAGCTACAGCCTCAACATTACACCTTACCAGGAAAGGATCTTGCTCTCCAGTACAGCCCTTTTTGTGGCAATGTCCAGCTGTGTGAGTGGATGCAGATGACTCCCTGATGTGATGGATAAAGTTTGTTAGTTCTTTCAGACTCACCCAGGATTCATGTAAATATACAAACACATGGGATGAAGATCCTGTTCCTAAATTTCTTGGCCTGAAAACAATCTTAGGGCCAAACTGCACAGCACCTGCACAGGAAGCATGTGATCTGTATAAATAGTGAAAACGTGATTGATAAGACAAAAAAAGAAAAATCACACCTGTGAAACAAGAGAAAAGTGGGCAGAGTTTGGGGTTTTTTTAAGATGTCATAGAATGTGTGATTCCTCTTTCATTCTCTTTGTAGAATTGTGTTTATGTTAAACTTTTTTGGTAATTGGTATCAATATTGTCTTCCAAAAACAGCTCCTCAAAGCATTTAAAATGCACTAGCCTGAATTGCTCTCAGTTCCAGCGGTATATTGATTTAAAATCCAGGCCTCAGAACCTGGTGATAAGGAACTCTTATCTAATTGGAATTACACCACTTCATTATTCCACAATGCAGAAATTGTACTTAGCTTTCCCCGTTCAGATTTAACTGTTCTAATGCAGAGAACATTTATCTGCCTGTCTGTGAAATGGAACTGCTTAGCAGAGGCCCAAGAGCCTATAAAGCTTACTGGCCACTTAAAAAAGGTACATGTTTATGACCTTTGAAATCCGCCTTCCTGATTTATTCAAATGCTCACTCAATTGTTCTCTGAAGCCCCTGGATATCTTTGCATCCCCTTTAACAGGAATTCAACTGAGTCTAGATGCATAAAACCTAGACAAGACTAGGAATTTCACAGTAAAACATTTGCTTAGAAAATGTTGTTTAATGAAAAGTAAAGGATTTTTTTTTTTTTTTGGTAATAATATATTAACATTGGTGAAAATTCCAAGGAAAAATATTCTCCCTGTCAAGAGATGCATTCTGTAATTGCCAAGCACCATGGGAGATAAACCTATTTAGCCTGAGTCAAACTGTAAATTTTACTGTCTTAAATTCTTGGTTCATGCCAAAGCAGTGTTGATGTTAGAGTTCCGTCTACAAGGCTTGTTTCTGACCAGTCACAATAAAATCACAGAATCCTGGAAATTAAGTCCAGAAGGAGAGTTAAAATTTATTGCTAAAATCAAATTGTTTCTTATACCTTAATTTTCATAAGGCATAATAAAGATGGCTGACATAGCAAAATCATCCACATGCCCTTCAATAAACTCCACAGATGCACATCCTCAGACATGACTTTTCATCTTTTATATCCTACTTTCCAAGCATACAATCACACTAATATATTAAAATAATAATTCTTACTGCCTAGCCACTACAATTTTATAGGAGCATTTATTGTTGCAGTTTCTATAACATAGCAATGATATTGGCATAACTAGAAGATTATCTGTAGCAAGGAGCTACCACAGCACTGTGTCTCTATTCATGTGTGTCTTCTAGTGGAGCTCTTATTTTTAGAGTGAACTCCTAGTGACCCAAGAACTGAAACACAAGACTTGCTTGTGCTCAGAGAACATCAGCTAACCTCAGCCTGAGCGACATCTAAGAAAAACAGAGGGAGAGAATTACAACAGAGGCTTTGAAACAGCAACCACAGAATGACAATGGAGACCACAGAACTACAAAAACAAATCACAAAAGATTGATTTATGGTCACTATATGCATGCAAGTTTCGGAGCTGGATAAAACCAGTTTGGGGAGTACCAAAGAACAAACATCCATCACATGTAAAAACATAATGAAAATAACAGATCTTCAATACAATGTCACAAATCACTGGAGGAAAAGCAAGTGAGCAGACTGTTTCAGCAATTACACAAAAAGAAGCCAAAGAAGATGCAAAATCATGGGGGAAGAAACCATCATCGCATTTCCCTCAGCAAAGGGCTCAGTGTGCTGACAATTCATTGTAAAATCACCTTCTCTTCCTTTCAAGAAAAAATAACTCATGCAAACTAGGAGCTAAAGCAGCATGGGAATAAAGGGAAATGCCAAAAACTGAGATGACAAAGCTTGCCCATATTTATTTATATTATCACTGAGAGTAAGCTGTAATAATAAGATAATTTGGATATTGTTAGTCCTGTGACTGGACTAGTAATAATCCTTTGATCAGATAGTTAACACCATAGTTAAGAACAAATTCTTGCCTCAAGTACATTTCTTCTGTCTGCACAAATAGAGAGGACATTTAACCTGGTATCCTGCCTCTGAAGGCTGGCTGTTAAATCAGGATGTGACTTTATTGTCACACTACTACAATTTAGCTTTGTTAGTATTGATTTTGCTCATAATGAAGTGAAGCAACTGAAGCATTCCACCTCAATAAAAGATGCATGCTTATTCTTCTTTTTTGCAGACAAGAAAATTTCTACTTTTCTGAATGACAAAGCTTCTCCTCACCCCATCCCTCGTTATTGTACACACACACAAAATGCATCTCATTTGTATCAAGTTTCTCACAACTAAGTTTTCCCTTAACATCTTCTGTCAAGTTAAAACATCTCTTTGTGATCAATAAGCAGATTAACACATATTCAAGTCTAAAATATTTAGAGGACAGGAAAGCTATTTTCCCATCTTGTGTTATGAAAACAATCAAGAAATGGCATGTTCCTCCAATGCAATACTCCAGTTAAATTGCTCTGTTGCCTTGGAGAAGAAACAAATTCCGAATTAACATTTCAGCTAAATCCCACTATTTTTGATGCTAGACAACAGTCAATTTTGATTTGTTCTGGAGCACCTCAGCTGAGCTGATGCAACAGATCTCTAAAGAACACAAAGAATGATTTAAAGACAATGCCTCTACTGCTTTCACTTCTTACCACTGTAATTTAACCTAAGAATGATATAGCACATCCACTTTACAGAGTATTTTGAACAGAATTGAGCCCCAGGTGGCCCAAACTGAAATTAAACCACAAGCAAGGACTGACTCAGANGGGGGAGAGAAAATAAAAATCATTCTTTTCCTCCTCCTGTTTGTGTTAACATTTGTAATTGCATGTCCACAAAGAAATCCTGCCTCCTTTCCACATCTTGTCTTTTTTAACTTCACATTATAGTCTAGAAAAAAAAAAAAATAGGTCTTATACAAAGCAGCCATAAGCATCCTATGTCACATCCTATGCTACTTGTGCTGCACAATACTGTGAATACATGCACCAGCAGTTCAGGAGTACAAGCTCTTTTGTGGCTTATCACTTAATTGGCAATTATAATCCTATAATTAACTACAGAAAAAAAGCCTCTGGCAAAAAGCAGCTGAGTAATTCAAACATGAGATATAAAATTACTCCTAGAACCAGTCAACAGCAGCTTATCTGCAAATGCATAAATAAGCCCCACTGGAGAGTTAGCGCCATCAATTCCTGTGCCCACTCAATCCTTTTGCCATCCAGGGGCCACATCAGTTTAAAAGTGACAGGAAATGGTTTCAATGCAGCCATCAATCTGATACCGGCTGGGACTGATTATCAGCCTTCCTCACAAAAAGGGAGAAGGCTAAAAAAATCCTGACTCACCTTGCTGCTGTAAACAGCCTGATATATTGTCCTAGTTGACAATCACTTACAGAAGTAGTGGTGCAATAAATGAGCTAATGAAAGTGTCACTTACAATAAGATGTCAGCAAGCCAAAAAAACCAAGCTTGACTGGCATCCATCCTGCTGCACTTGACTAAATCCTTCACATCACACTGCACTGTTAATTACAGCAACACATGCATCTGCAGCCAACCTATTCTTCTTATGAGAGTAGCAGATGGGCCAAAACTGTGACCAACAGAAAATAAAGTCTGATTGGATTCACCTCACCTTCCTTCTCTGATACTTGATTCTTCCTCCCCCTATCTGCTCATCATCTAAACCCATCACTAAAATGCTACTTCAGCCAGACGATAGCACAGTGGATTTTGCCACGTAGATTTTGTTTCTTCACACAACCTGAGCCCCACCAGCCTATCAGACCATTCAGAAAGCATTTAACATGAGATTACTTATTTAAATTCTCTTCAATGTTAATTTCACAATATTTGTAATTCTATTGAGCAGCAAATTCAGCAGGCCCTCAAATAGACTCTAGCTACCACAGCTAACACCAGAAAGACACCAATACTTCCATACAAATTCCCACCTTCTTAAAGGATAAATTAAGCAAACCACACAGTTACTTCTCTGAAAGCTAGTTTGTGTTATTCATGATCTTGTGTCTCACCTCTTAATTTTTTAAACCAAGGACTGTATACAAAGAAACAACTCAAAGGAGTACAGACCTGCTCAGGGAGCAAGGCAAACTCTCCCGTGATATGAGTTGGGAGCCCATACTCTCAAATTCTGACAAAATTGCCAGATGCATAAGTCATTTTTCACTGGACTGGAATCCAAGCAGCTTTTTAATTAGAACCCATGCCAAGGGGTCCAGGGTCATTCCTACCCCATCACTATTTCTCAAACACCAGAAAAAGCAGAAGCATCTCCCAACACATTCTGGTGCTTAGCACTCTTATATAGAATAAACAATCTAAAACACTTGAAGAATTAAAGTATCTGTGTCTTCCTCATCCAGACACAGCAGCTGCTCACAGAAGGGCAGTGACAGGCTTGCAGCATCTCCAACCAGTCCTTGGCTTCCTCCTTGAGCAGCGTGTCTAAAATTACTTAATTTATCTCTACTTACAAACAGTCTCAAGATCAAATAAATCAAAACATGTTGTTTCTGTTAACATAGCCAAAAAAATATTTTGTTCAGTATTACTTGTCTCCTTTAACTTTCAAATACTAATTCAAGAAGGTGCTAAATTAAGATTTCTTGTTCTCAAAGAAACAAATTTATTATATGCTGAAAATATAGGTTTTTTGATGACTAGGAGCTTACCGACCTATATCGCTGGAATTCAGTGCTAATGTTGTGCAGGATCCTGCCTCCTCAGTTTTATACTGCTGGATGCATGAAGTTAAGTGAAAGACACAATAAGGGTTACCAAAGAGCTCAACGGAAGAGATAAACAATGACAGAAACAAAAATGTCTCATGTACACTGCTCTAAAGCAGAAAATGAACAGAAACCTGTTCCATCCACACCAAAATGCAGTCCTTTTCCTAAGATCAAGCCTGCAATTACAGTGAAAAATCTTTGCAAGCATGGGAGATTTGGATGAGAGGTTTTTGGGTTTTGTCAGTGCAAAACAAACATGCTGGGAAGACTCAAAAGACAAGTGACTCACTGCAACAGGCAGGTTATTCTAAGTTTCTATCAAGTCAGAGACTGAACGAAGTGGACCCAACTTTATGAGCTTCTGCCCTATAGAAAGATGATAGTCCTGTTTCCATTTATTGACTATTGTGAGTCAGAAACCTTTTGCTGAAATTAGAGGGAGAGAAGCAAGATAGACAATTTAGTCATAAATCAAAGTACCTTTAAAAATTTTTTTTTCTTAATTTAATTCTAGAAGAAAATTAAAATTGACCTCTTCAACTGTGTTAGGCACCCACTTAGAAACTGCCTGTATAAAAGCTGCCATATAAAAATATTTTCTTAAGCTTACAAAGAAAATAATTTTCTGTATTTTTTCTGAAAATGAAAGCTCGGGATCTATCTAAAAGACTTTTACAACTTTTTTAATTACAAGTTTTTAAAACATGTTGTCTGCTTTTAGACTATAAAACATGTCAAAAATAATATCTACTTCCTACCCAGCTCTATTATTTTCCCTGTAGTTAGACCTTTTCACAGGATTCATCACCTTGCAGTCTCCTCACATGCCACTTCACTGATCAGCTGGGTTAGAGTGCACTCTTCCACTTCTGAAAAAGTCCAAAATACCACCCATATAATCTCACCAGCTCCGAAAAGACAGAGTTGTATGGAATTGACAGTAAATTAACGGAAAAAATTCCAGCTTACTGCAGTGGGAACATATGCATGGGACAGAACATCTAACAAAATGTTGGGGTTTGTGTTTCAAGTGGTTTTTTTAATCCATAGCAACTTGGTGATAAAGCCTGCTGTCTCCACAACATCCAAAAACTTGAATCCCATAAAAATTTTAAACACAGATCACCTAGGTGTGTTTGAAGCTCACATAAATCAGTTCCTCTCAGTGTAACTGAGTCCAAATTCTGTTTTGTGCCGGATTAGTACACACACAGTGGTACATTGATTTCACCAGTGCCCTGCCAGAATCACACAGGTATAACACAGGAGCTGGGCTCTTCATTGCCCTTCTTACAGTATCACAGTTTATGAAAAGAATATTCAGTTCTATTCACCACAGTGACCTTAGTGGCGTAAGTCATCTTTTATAATTCACTTTTATCTTTACATTCAGAGTGGTTGCTGTATTCAAAGACTGAAAGTGCTTCGTTTGTTTTGACATGTGAAGCTGCAAAGTGCAGCTTTCAATCCATCACTCAGGAAGGATGCACTAGTGATGGCAGGAGAGGTCCCTGAGGCAGCCACCTCTCCAGCAACTGAAAAAGCAGCATCTGGAGTTACAGAGCCGAGGCACTGCTACTTTCTCATGACGTGGTATGAAACTTAATTCATCCCAAATGCAGGGATTCTGCTGGATAGCTGCAGGGAAAAGGAAGGGTTCTCGCTGCTCCCAGTGCATAACTAGAATTTTAAGAGTTGAAAAGGGAGGATTTTTCTCCAGGGCACTGGCACTTGGTCATGGCAGGAAAGGTGCATATACCTACAGAAAGACTAGGAACTTCTGGTACTACTGGGCTACTACTCAGTCCTTAAGACTAAGGACTTCTGGTATATTAAATCCTCCACTACCTGTCAATTCTGGTTACATGCTTAGGACCAACTGCTTGATTTACATTTGGAAGCAGCAGGGTTGCCCTTCTCTGATGTTCATAACCAGCTCCTTAGGGTGCCAATAAATACATTACCTATGTTGATACACTGCACAGGAGCAATGCCTCTCAATAACAAACTAACCTGATTAAAACAAATGCCCTGCTAACTAGTAAGCTAAGCTGTTTGATTAGGTATTTCCTTTATTTTTTATTTCTTTCTTTCCATGGCAATAACTAAGTAACAGAACCAAAGCACACTAAGACCTCTCTACGTTTCTTTTGATCAATCTGAAAGATTTTATTCAAACAAATCCAGAAAGTTTTTGTTTTATTTTGAGTGATTTACCCTTTTCATCTTTTGTCATTTTTGCATATATAAATGAGAAAATGAGTAAAACCACAATATTGAAAATGCTACGAGCATGCCAAAGTGAAAGGATTTACTCTAAGTCCTCTCTTTTTTCCAGCCACAGGATTTTTTTTTTTTATTTCTATTTAATCTGCAAAAATCACCTCAAATCACATCTAAAATCTTCTACATGAAAGACTACACATGTAGCTATAAAAATCTCTTCTAACCACCAGAGATATAGGTTAAGGACCAAAGAAAATATTTCTACCCCCTTCACTTGAGGAAGTTTTACACTATGCTCACATAGTTCACTCACACCTCACCATCCCTTCAAGGGGGCTCCAGCTATTGTTGCCACCTTCTACTGATGCGGTTTCCTGAACATCATTTTACTTCCAAAAGCATCATTGTGCAGCAGTCTTTCTTTCACCACACAACATACAGCAGAAGTTAAGTATATCTTATTCACCTTTTCCCTCCCTAAAGCTGACTGGAGAGAAGAAAGCATGTTCCTTCACCTTTTAGACCTCACCTTTTTCCCTTGAAGCTAAGTCATGCTTCTTCCAGGACAAGTATGGCTCAAGCACACTGGAACTCTAGCCAAGAACAGGTGTAGGCTCCTTTTATGGCACGGGCTAATGAGTACATTCACACTGACTTTCAGGCACGGTCCAGACAGAAGAGAAAGAAATCCCATCTCCTTTTTCTGGAGGATAGGTTAATCCAACTGCAATTAGGCAAGAGGGACCATCACAGCCCTCTACATCTGCAAGGCGGTTTGTCTCACCTTGCAGTCTCTTGCAATTTAAGACTCTAGGAGTTTGTGTGGATCCTTAAAAATCAGTGACCTTTCAGGACACCTCAAACACAAAAATCCATTTCATTCAGTGGGAGACCAGATGCCCTAGGTGGAGAAGAGCAGAAAATGAACCTCCACACTCACAGATGTCATTATTTGTCAGTAGCACCCAAGACCTAGATTTTTATATTTAGACTGATAAGTAAATTTATAACAAAATCAGTTAGTAAACCTGGTTTTCAGTTCCGTTTTGCTTATTTCAGAAAGTATTTACTTCCTCCCTTTAGAGCAAGGTAAACTATACCAGGGAACAATAGGATGCATTTCAGTCTTGATCTAACCACAAATGCCATACAATTAAACAAAGGCTCAACATATACCTCAGTGCAAAAGGGCTTAACCAAAATATAACTTATTCTCCTAGTGCTTTCCTCACACCTATAGAAAAGGAAGTTCTGCTTCCCTTCTGTCCAGTAACCTTTTCCTTTATGCTTTCTCCACCTGAGTAGTTCCCAAAATGAAGTGTAATGACTACCACCTCGGCAGCAATCTGCAAGAGGCACCGAAACAAATCAAGTGCAGCAGTGCTCACCGGCTGACAACAGTAATAAATTAAATTGCCTATCCCACTCCAATTCATTATGCCTTCCATGAAAAAAGGCCTAGATGTAAAATGAGCTATTCAAAACACATTCTGCATTTCTATTAATCTAACAGAGTGAATTGTTTTCTATGCAGTAAAGCCAACAACCCTTGCCTGCACACAGGCATAAAGCTGTAGCACCTGCCCAGGAAGAAAATAGAGGCAATGTAGGAAGCAGGAAGATGTCACCTTAGAGGGCAGACTTAGAAGCTACCAGTTGGTGAAAAACGCATTTCATTTGTTTAGATGTTTTCAGGTGCCACATCTATGTCATTTAGTTCCTAAATGAATCCAGTATCTTTTCAGTTTCGGCGGTGGAAATCATTCTTCATTTTTGCAGCATTCAAATTTCAGACTGTTGCTCACTGCCACCTGCTGGAGCTCAGGGGATTTTATAGCTGGGAGAAAAACTGTGGGCACAGAATTGGGGTTTTATGCATGCTTTTATTTACCAGATCCACCAACACTATGTCTTGTTACTGTTTCAGAAGTAGGGCTATTTTCAGGCATGTTTTACCATTTACTTTTATGTAAAAGCTTTGAACTCCCTTGCCCCTGCAGAAGCTGGCTGAAGGTAATAGAAGGAAGAATGTGGTAACTTTACCCATGGTTTAGTTGTGATCAGGTGTTCATAAATATAAAAGGAGAATCAAATACCAAAAGGTAATTTAACATAAGTTCCATTTTCTGAGATAAGCAGAAAAACCTAACACTACTTTTAATACAGCTGTGTATTTAGTCAATCTAAGGATAGCTATCCTTTAATATAGTGTCTGTTTAAGTCCAGTTTATAGAGAACAATAGGTTACAAGCTCAGTCCCTGAGCCTAAACTAATTTACAGAAGTCAAATGTCTAATTAATGCAGAAACTGCAAAGAGAAAAATATCTAGAAATTTAATGATCGACACATGAAACAAGACATTACTTACCTGGTACCATAGCAAAACAAGTATTACCCACAAGTAGGATAGTAAATTAGACCAAAAAAAAGCAGACCTCATGGTAGAAGCAGTATAGTGGATTCCACTCAGTGCGGATTCTAAGTTGTTTAACCCTCTTGCCAGCTCTGGTATCCAAAAAACACTGATAGCAGATCCCAAGGGTCATGAAATTCCAAATATTTAAAACTGTATTACTGCTTTCTTGGCAGATTTGAAGAACTGTTTCAGCTTCTCTTTTCCTTTGCTGAATATAGTGTTATTTGGAGTTATGAATTAAGGTTTTCCAGCACTTTGAGCAAGTGGTTTTTTTAAGGTATTATGGAAACATCCTTGTTATGCATAACAGGGGATTGTGTCAGACTCAAGTTACAAATAGATGCTGAGCACTGCAAAGTTACTGCAGAAGTAAAGTGCAAACTTCTTGTATTACCTGCTTGGACATGTGTGGTTCAGTACATGGACATTTAACACTGCTAACGCTCACAATAGCCTGAATGAGATGTACAAGATCTGGGAGCCAAAAATTCATCCAGACAGAAAGTCCTACCTGTTTATGGGGAAGACCTAGGCCTGAATCCATCAGAGATTTGGATTGTGCATGTATGTACCCTTATTGACTTCACAGCCAGACCCCATTGCCAGGAGGCAGCTGAGCCAGTGAAAGGGCCTTTACTGCCTGCCAGCATGACAAAGCCTCAGTCACAGTCTTGCATGTCAGGTCAGCTTGATGTACAGCTATTTTAGCACATAGCCCAGGAACACACTGAGCATTTTGGAGTCTAGCCCCTTGCTTCCAGAGCAGTCTAAGTTTATGCATATTAAACTGTTCGAGGTCTTGCCTTACATGTTTCCTTTTCTTAGATTTTCGGTCTTCTCTCCCTATCTTACTACACCGATATATAACAGACACCGATCTTTTCTACAAGCTGCCAAAACTTACAGCAGCATGGGCACAAAACTTGGCTTTCCCCCACAGCTGTTTATTTCATCCCTCCAGCACTCCTGACCAGCACTCACCCTTGCAGAGAAATCACCAGAACATGAGGGAGTTCAGGAGTTTCTACTAATTATTCAACAGCACTTCACTCTAGTTCACTCTTCCTGCTGTCTGTGAGGAAAGAAGCATTTGTCCTTAGAGAAACTGAGGTGAAGCACTTTGCTCCTGTTACAAGGCAGCAGCATGACAACAGCTTCCTAAATCCAAATCCCTTCCACTGCAGCACACTGTTTCCAACAAAGATAATATTCTCTAGAACAGTACACATCTTGTAGCAGTGGCCAGGAGTCATGGCCAATCACCCATTGCTCCAGATGCTGCTGCACAGACTAGGACCCTGACGACCTATGTCTGCTTCCAGGAGATTCCCACAACATTCATCCCTTTCTTAGAACCAATGGCCATTCCACTGCAAGGTAGATGACACATTCTGCTTTTATCCCAGCCTACATAAAAGGAGATAATATGGTTTCATGGGTTTCCAAAACTGAAACCTTGTGACCTCAAAAAATCTAAAGGTTACCAGAGTGGAAACAGAAAGCTGAACTTCTCTACTGCCTGCCTTCCTCTAAATTGCTAGGACACAAGTACAACAAAGTGAGTAGCACAACTGAAATGAGAGATGATAAATAATGAATGAAAAACTTAATATATATTTTAAGTTAACTGCATATTGCTGTGACAGTGCCCAGAGATCAATGAATAATAGTCTTGTGGTGCCCAAAACTGTACAAGCATAAAATAAAGTGACAGCTACAGGCCTGACAAGCTCATGGGCTAAATAAAAAGCCTACAAGGTTAAAGAGATTCTTTCCATCGACTTCAGTAAGCTTTTAAGAGGGCTCTAGGGCATCTCTGATGAGACAGCCACAACAGTCTCCCTGAGAACACACTCCAGTAGTTTCCTGTGCTTCCACACTTAAAGATGGGAGTGGAACAGAGCTAAGCAGGCATTTTAAACCCTATTTGTAAAGGCATTCAAAAACTTGAAGAAACATAAAAGTACGTGGATCCAAGTTTTTAAAAGGTATTTGGGCACACAAGCTCCACTGAAAGAAAGAAACTAGCCCTATAGAAGCTCCAATACCCAAATAAGTTTAAAAACATCTCAGTTCAAAATAATAATAATAAAAACTTTTTTTTAAAGACCAACAAAAACATAACTACAAACCCCACATAATGCAGTAGTTGATGAAGCTGACAGCATTGCAAAATAAAGGCTCATTCTTAGCTGCTTAAGAATGACAAGGGTTACAGTTCTCATAATAACTCAATTCCCTTTTGAAAGCATTCAGAATAAACACCTATCATCACACTACAGCTCCTCCCACTGAAATGCAGATCATCCTATGCCAAGGTTAGCAACATTTTCCTAATACATGGAGCCCTGTTAAAGATCTTTCAAAGAAAGCAGAAATTCTTGATGCCCTATTAAACCAACATGCTACACAAACAGATACTGAAAACGACTTTCACTAGTGGGATTTCAATCTATAGAAGGCAAAGTTGGTTAATCAATTCTTGCTGAATAAACTTTTTTGAATGCTGATTTTTTCCCTTGTTCAATTAATAGCATTACTTTCAGAAGAGGATTGGGGGGATGAGGGTCCCCTCCAAATAAGTATAATTTATAATTTCTTCCATTTCGAAATTCAAATCAGGCAGTCTGCAAGTCACATGACTGTAATCCAGCATTTCCAGGATCTCTTCTGCTGAATAGAAACTTCCAAAGAAACTGTAGCATTACATTCAATTTGAGTAACATCAAGCATAAAGACGCAATGAGTGACAGTTTCTGCGAGGAAAGAACTCTTCTAGAAGATATTATGTTTATGTATTAACAGCACACGAGATTCCCAAAGTCACTGTTTGCATACACCATGTATGTGTAGAAGGTTAACCAGAACTAGGAGCAGATACTTAAATTTATGAAGCTTGACAGCTTCTTCCACATTAGAGTAAGCTGCCTCTGTCTTCACATTACACTCTTCTCCTCCCACCCTCAGAACAACATCCCACTTCTTTAAGTAGCACTGCTGCTGGGAGAACTAAAGTAAGAAATGTCTCCCAGCTGAGATTCTCATTTCTGTTTTCCCAGTTGCTTTTCTTATTTATTTTGTGCATCAGAAGCCCAGCTCTCCTAAGACCCTGTTCACTGCTCTCTCCAACAATACCTCAGAACCAAAAATCCGTCAACTGCAGTTTTTTCTCCTGTCATGTCCCCAGCCAGGTTTTCCAACAGCCCAGTGCCCCAATAATTCCTCTGCAGTGTCCCCAGCTGCAACAGAGCAGCTGAGTGTGGTGTGGGTACTGACTGGAATACAAATATCATGTACCACTGAAAAGGCATTATAAAATGCACCCACACAGAATAAAGGTGATAAGAATACATAATGAAACCCTGAAAAAATCCCTAAAGGAATAATATGATTTCTGACTTATTTTATGGACAAGGGGCTGGTACAGACCCTGGCATGCTCTATAAGTTTTGGCTATTATAAAATAAAGACTAAAAACTTCTCAGTAATCACAACATGGTAGCAATCTGCTTCAGCTGTTACTCTCACTAAAAGTAATTTAATGTCATGTCAGATACCAATATATCCAATTGTGTGCAAAACTGCAAATACATTTAAAGCCCTGGTGCTGGGTTGAGTGGGAATTCAGTTTTCTAAGTGCCAACATAAATGTACACAGGTAAGCAAAGAGAGAATACAAAAGCCTCTCCCACACAGGCTAAAACCGTGTGTAAATGAGTGCTTAAAGAGGTTTACCAGCTTTTTATTTCTTTCTCACTGCTGTTAGACTTGTAAAAAGCAGTCACTCATGCTTTACTGCTTGGTGTCTGTGAGTATTTGAATCTGGCAAAAAAGAATAAATTATGCAGTGACTGTTAGCATATGTTTAATAAACTCCACCAAAAGCTTAGATCGAGGAAACTTTAGAGTTTAGAATCAGTAGTAAAAGTGTAGAAATACAGAATTAAAACTATTGCTCCATTTCAACTACAAAGTCTGACTTACTTCTACCTGCAGGTCCTAATCCTGCAACCTGTGATTACACCAGTAACTTCTTTCTTGGAAAATGTCCCCTTGGACTTAGTGCTGAAGTCTTTATTCAGATAAAATTCCTGTTGAGCTGACCTGAATACATGGATTTTCTCCCAGGAAAAAAAACAATACTTAGTATACAAATTATAGCATATGGTTCAATATTTGTAAAAATACCTTAAAACATGCCCTTAGACTTACCTTTACATAGATTACATTGTATGCCCTAAATAACAGGTGAAGTACTTTGCTTTAATATAAGCAGTTATAATGAAATGTGAACTTCCAAGCTCCACTTGAAGTCATGGCTAATAAAACCAGCTGTGTATCTGAGTTCTCAATAAACAAATGAAGTGAGGAAGAAATAATATTATGCATATTTTACAGACAAGAAACTGAGGCTTGGAATAATAAGGACTCCCCAAACATACCATAGAGCTCACCCCTAACACCAGATCCCTTGGGTTCAAAGCCTCTCTCTAAGGCTCAAAGATCTTTAATTTCCCTTGTTTTCCCTCATTTAATAAGTATATTTATTAATTAGTAATTAGATTTGGCAAAAGAAGTTACTGTTTAGTGAAATAACAGAGTAATCCTAATACCATCTAACTAAAATATTACAGGAAAGTTTTCATCTCTCTATTCCCATAGAACTGCAAAATATATTTCTGCTCCCGTCAGTGCACACTGAGTAAGAACGTAACAGCCTCTGTGGGTCAGAACAGAAGCTCATTTAGTCTTATCTCCCCTACAACAGTAGCAACAACAGAAAAAGCATTAAAATGCAGTAAATGTGGAATGACGCTTCCCCTGAATAATCTCCCTCAACTTCCGACAATCCACAGTTCTGCGACTTTAATGCTGAATATCTTGCAATAGGCAGCTTGTGTTGAGTGGTGACACTGATTATATGACATGGAAAAAGGACTGTAAACTCATTGCAGCTTTAAAAAGGCATCAAAGCCAACTCCAAGACAGTGGCAGAATATTTCCCTTTTTTTGCCTCTTACAGCTTGCTTTTTACAGATTTATTTTTCGTATCTTAGCATGAAAATCCAAAGCTAAAAGTTCCTATTAGTTATGAAAGGCATTATCACCAAGCTGTGTAGCTGTTTTAGAAAGCTTATGTTTATGTGCTATTAAAGGTGTGCTACAAATACCGAATAGACGGAATGGACAACTTTCTAGCTATAAGTGAAAATAAATTTTGTGAATACTCTAATAACTCAGTAAAAATATAAGGCATGACCACTGTTTGCAGGGGAACTGAGTTCATTTCAGCAAGGAGGACAAGACAGAAAAGAGGATGAAAATTCTGAGAATGAGTCAAAGAATTCCAGCATAAAAAGATAGTATGTAAAAATAAGCAATCTACCATATATTTTGGCCACAATAATAGAATAACTAAACATGTGATATTCTTCAATCCCATTATGTATTGACCAGATTTTGTATATTAATCCAGAAACACAAACTTTGCACGACAGATGCTAATAAGATATGACTGCACACTTCAGAAAAGATTAACCATAAACAGCCCAGGTAACCATTGCAAATTATATCATTATTAGAAGCATACTGAAATCTTATCTAAATGATTACTAGCATTGAGATACTGATGGCTAATCTTATAGGTCATTCCATAAAGCTCTACCTCAAACCACAAAGAGATCTGAGGAAAGAGAATCTCAAACCTGTGTTTGAATTCTGCTTTGAATTGCTAATAACATTTTTCCAGCGTAAGTAAATTAGGATTCTCCAGAACAACCCTTTATACTCCTCCAAGTCTTCCCAAACAGCCATTCACCACAATACCATCTAAACCTGAACAACCCAGAGTCAGCTCTGATCCTGCCAGTGCTGACCTCTCACATCTCATTGTTCTGGTTTTACACATCTGCTGCACCCACCTGCTGCCTGTTTGTACACAGATTATAGAGTCTCTGGGACAGGGATCCTGTCTTTGTTCTATGTTTGTACAACATCTGCCACCTAGTAACTGACTACAAACTTAATTACTTCTCACTGAAGAGAAAAAACAGACATTATTGTCTAAAGAGAAGTCATGTTTGTTTCCTAACTTTTTCTTTCATGGTCAGACACATTCTATAAAATGTTTTTCAAAGAGGTACATTAATCATTTCATTTTCCCAGCCACCATGAGGCAATTGAGAAGGCCATTGTTTCACATACTAAGACTCCTCAAATTACTATAATTATTTTATACTGCAACTCTTAGAATTCAAAGAGTTGTAATGAAAAATAGCATGAACTGGAGTACCATTTTAACATGACAATAGTTCTTGCAGCAAAATGAGATGAATATTGGCTAGAGTTTCAAAATTCATCACGCATTACAAATTTTGAAAATAAAAATATTTATCTCGGCACTCCTGCAAGTAAAACCAGTTTAAAGTACGTGATAACGGACAGTCAGAAGTCAAACCATCCAAACTTTTGAAACTCAGTCTTTGACACTAACTTCTTATAAAATAACCTACACTTACAGGGAACGTAAGACTGAATTATTTTATTGTCAGTGTGTTATTCTCCATCCATTCTATTCAAAAACGTGCCATCCAGAAAAGCAGGGCAAATCTGATATTTGGGTTAGAGCATAGTAACCACAGGCAAATTATGCTTGCCTCTGTAA
This sequence comes from Dicrurus megarhynchus, assembly GCA_013399195.1. Lineage (NCBI taxonomy): Eukaryota > Metazoa > Chordata > Aves > Passeriformes > Dicruridae > Dicrurus > Dicrurus megarhynchus. Next base: position 405,050 of record VXAD01004603.1, on the reverse strand, counting down.
CAGTCCTTCATACTCACAGAACCTCTACTGCTGTTCCACTTTGTATTTTTACTTTGGTATTAGATTTTCCAGAAAGTCCCTAGTAGAATGATGCAAGTGTTGCTTATGAGTATATTACATTCCATATACCCTACAGATCTCTGCCTTCAGCATGTGCAAGATAGACACTAAGGTAACAAATGAAGGCTATTTGCATACATAACTTAAAGAATTTCCTCCTATGTAAGGTAAGGTTTAGGCTGCATGCCTTACATACTGTAAGTAGATTCTTCATGCACGTAATACAGCTTCTATTCTGTATTCTCCTACTCTCTGCTATTTACTTATTGGCACCTTGCTTTAGCTGTGACTGTAAACTACTAAACAGGACCAATGCACTATTTTTCAAGCTTGCCTTTCAAAACTTGTTATTTTTACATTAGAACAAAGACAAGGAAAAGTCATTATACAGAAACCACGTGTGTCTCCATTTCAACACATCTGTTGATTTTTCCCAAAGAGCTCTCAGTGCCTTCATAGCTTGATACCATGTTTCTTTCTCCACTTTCTTTCCAGAGAAGTCCTTCTGATGTAATGCTTGTCTTTAAAAAATACCTGGTCTGAGAGTGGATGCAGGACCTACTTAGTAGGATTACTAGGAAAACAGTACAGAGAAACCATAAAACAAATGGTGAGTCATGGTAATTTTCATTGCTTCGATTACTGTCACATGTTTCATGGGAAACATACTCAGATCCTTCTTATTTCAGCTAAAGTGAAAAAATTTACTTAGAACCTCTCACCAATAAGAACAGAGCTTTTTACATCTTATTTAACATATCTTTTCTTGTTTTATTGATTATCTGCATAAGCTAAGACAATGAACAAAGTGAAAGAGTTTAGTGTGTCGCCCTCAACACACCTGTCTTAGCAGTCATAAACAAATAGGTCATCACACCACAAAAAGTCATCCCTGGTAAAGTCCGAGTTAGTAGTCCCATTCTTCCAAGGAAAATACAATAAATATTCTTAAAACACTTCCATATACTAGAAAATAAACAGCTTAACAAGAGATAAACATATATGTGATATACTTTGCATACAGGAAACACCTTTCTCCTTCATCTTTGTCTTCCTCAGTGGACCAGTAACTCCTACATTTAACTTCGCAAGCCCTTCTAAACAAGCGCGGCCTGGAAAAGACAGACAGACTTCCCTGTATAGAATACATTGCCAGACATTTCCTTGCTTTTATACTTCAGGGAACCCAGACTCTGGAGATTCTCAGCTGAGGTAGAATGTCAGAGGAAAGAGGTGGTTTCTTCAGTGGGTTTCTTTTGGACTTTAAGGCAGCCTAGTATGGGAAAAATGCTTTTTTCAACATTGTTTAGATCTAGCAGGCACTACTGAATCAGATTTACCAAGTCCACTCTTTATCTTAAAGATGCATAAAGATGCCTCTGAAGAGATTTATTCCTCAAGGCACAAAATGGACCTAGCTCCCGTGAAAAGCAACAATGCACTTCCATCAAAGACAGGAATATAGCCATCCTATATTCCCCAAACTACATCTTACCTGCCTCACGTTAAGGTGTATCTATATTTGAGGAAAAAAAAGTCTCTCAGCAGCTAGATGAATTTCTTTATAGCAAAGCTGAAGTGATTTCATACCTGATACTGACAGAATGACACAGTACCATGGGGAATGCCTTTTTTGTGGGGGGTTTCATATCTCCACATCCATAAGTTTGGTAGGCAATGCCTTGGCTGTGATGGATTCCAGCACTTTACATCCCACAAGTTTGCAATGACCCTATAAAATTACTTTCCATCCATCTAAAGTTCCAGTGGCAAGAAATACTTCTGACAAATAACCAGGACCTGGCAGCAGGTCTAATAATGTAGTGCCAAGTTTAAAATGCTGCAGTTATCAGTCAGCCACACTACAGAGCGGGTCATGCATAGCAAAGAGCTGCTTTATTAGCTTGAAGGAATATGTAGCATGTATAAAATGACAGCACGCAACTACCGAACAGAAGCCAGAGATGAAGAAAATCCCCCATGATGGCCCAGATAATGTGTGCCATTCACAATCCTGCTGGAGATCCATCCTAACCAGCACATTTTAGTTAACAGCACATTCTTGAAACACAACAGTCAGGATGCCATCAAAGCTCAAAGTTGAATTTTGTCTTCTTTCTTGGGGTGAAAAGAGGAAATAAGGATGAAATTGATTCATTTCCCTGAAAGCTGCAAATAATGATAAAAACATAATATAAATAAAGAAGAACTTTTCTGAGGCAATTTTTCACACTAAGACAGTGACCCTTGTCCTTTTCCAAAAGAGACTGAAGCACTTCTCCTGACAATACCAGGCAGGTGCAGCCTTTTATTATTTAAAAAGCATAAAATTGTTATTAAGAAAGTGAAAGGAATGCAATCTTTAGGGATATAATAAAGAACAACTAGAGGCCAGGGGCCTCCTTTACTAACAAGGAATAAACAACTGCAATTCACTGTTGTTGGGCTTTGTGCAAACCAAAGAGCTTAATAAAATGCATTGTATACAGTGCTAAGCACTTATGAGGTGACCTGCCAATACAGACAGTCCTGGAACTTACTATATCTTCCTAGCACTTTGCTGTAAGTTTCAATAATCCTGTTAAAAGAATTGTTGAGATGATGGCAAACGTTAAACGTTAGGAGGGTTTTGTCACAATTCTCTCTGGTTTGTTGCAAGAAAAATAAAGAAAAGTACTCAAATAGCTGCACAAGTAACACTGAAAAAAAACCAACCTAAAATCTTGAAGTTCTGTCTCACTTGATATAGCAATGGATACAGCAGTGCCAAGTTTGTGATTCCTTATGTGCGACCTAAATGTTGAACAACATCTATAACTATCAAGGTATTGACAAGATATCAAGGAAATATTAAAAATTTGACAACTTTCTGTTTTCAGGATACACTACATTCAAAGGTATCCATGCTAGAAATACGCTTTCCTCTTGCTTAATTTAAAAGCACTATTTCAAGTTCCAATGTGATACAGAAATTTTTTCACCAGAGGCAATATAAGACAGTAATTTTTGTACCCTGCTCCTCCCTGCACCAGCACACCTGAATCATTGGGCTCTGTGAATGTGCAACTAATATCACTGCAGCAGTACAGAGATAGGGAGAAATCTTCCAAGCCAAAACAGGGGTCACCACACAAGGGATGTTAACAGCAAACAGGAAATGCATCAGAACCAAGGGTGGAACATTACCCAAAGCATCTGATGATTTTTCTTCTTTTTTGTTGGCAGAAAAAAATTAGATCTGCTTGCCTTGAAATTGATTGCAACTACTACCCCACCTCCTTGTTTCCCTCACCACTCATTCGAGCACCCTGAAACCTGCATTGCTCAATCCTTTCCTCGGCCTCTTGCCTCCACGGCTCTCTCAGAGGTGCCAGCCTCAGTCTCAATGACACCCTGCTCTGACTCAATGTCACCAACTGACAAGTGTCATACAAGTGACACCACCAGAACACTCAAGAGAGTACTCACTGTTGAGGACTTGCTCAACAATTGTCTGTCATTATTAAGTGCTGGCTGAGGAACATACCCACCCTCTCGGGAAACAATGCCAAACAGCACGGAGCTATAAAAAGATTCTGTACTGACACTGAGTCTCTTCATGCAGAAAGCTGCATTAGAAGTTTTGTGGGCCATACTCTGCAAATAGATTAAAAACAGTATTTAACAGGCAAGATCAATATTTTCAAGTGTAGGCTATAAAGCTAGGCATCTCCATTTGCACTGAGGACTTAAAAGAAACAGCCTAAACTTCTGAAGTGCTGAGAACCATCTGCTCTTATTGGCCTTTGTAGTTATGGAAAATAAACTGTTTAATTAGATGCTTTGGCATGGACCTGATTGGCTGACTTTTGACAGCAGAAGTTTAAAAAAAAAGTCTCTGGAGTAGAATGATCTCACATCTAAAGAAAATACTGCTTTCACTCAGCATTTGGCCTTCTCCATGTCCTTCATTCAGCTCCAGAGTAACTATAAAATGCAATTGTCATTTTTTTCCCCTCTAATTCTTTAACATGAATAAAAGTTTACATGTTACAATGACAAAAGCTCTTCCCTCCAGGAAGGAAGCAACACCAAAATATGAAATTTTACAGGGCTTCTTGCTAGAACTATCTGTATCATGGACTGAAATATATGCAACCAAAATAACACCTCAGACTATCGTATTTTCCCAGGCGTGTCTCTATTGCAAAATGAAGGGCAATGTGGAGATATCTAACTAGCAGAAGCACTAGTTGGGACATATATATTGTGCAGCAAAGCATCATAAAACCTTATATTATTCTTGTGCACCCAGGATAAGCTCTGCCATCAATCCAGGTTTACTGGCTCTGATACTGTCTCATTCTGCTGTGTCCACTCCAATTACATAATTCTTTGTTGCTGTGAATACATGCCTTTGATTCTTCTGGAGGGAACTAGCTCAGACATGCAAAGAAACTAGTAAAATAAGAATGAAACTCTAAATGTAAGAAAGAATAATTTTAAATATGCAGTATTGCTCTTAATGCCTTGTGTAGAACTATACTTGTTATGTGCACACAAGCAGAGACAGATAAACATGGGGGTTTGGGGTTTTTTCAATGCTACTACAGTTCTGAAGGAGCTTGAGCTTAGATTTGAAGCTGCTACCTGGAAAGGTCAGTCTGAACTACTGACTATATACACCACCTTTTAAATTGTATTTGCTAAATATTTGAAGCCCTAATCCCCACCAACACCTCTACAAGCTGCCTGAGCAGTAACAGCTGATACGGAGATGAAGATGTTTGGGAATCTATAAGCTTAATAAAATGCATTTACGTGGTCTCGTGTGATAAGCTGTCTCTATGTTAGAAACCAGTAAACTCTGGGGTACATCTGTCATTTCCCATCATCTTTTGGCTCAGATCCTTGGGTTCCTTTCCAAAGAAGACAAGTGTTGGCTGGGAGATGTGACACTGTCTGACAGGATTTAGGAGGAGACATCAGACTCAAGACAGAGCAGGGCACAGGAGAGGGCATCTGCCCTCCAACAGATACAGCCATTCCATTGCTTGGCTGTGAAATGTGGATGTGATTCAGGACATCTCCCCTTAGCTGGCAGATTTTGGTCAAGAAATGAGATTAGTACCTATGCCGATCAAGATAAAAATGAAGACTATTTTAAAGAAGTTTTGATAACGTCCAAAGATAAAAATTTTAACCCCAAATAACTTCAGTTACTCATGGATTCTTAGAAAGAAAGCATATTTTAGAATGACATAGCTTTGTGCTTGAATAAATTGTTAATTTAATGAGTCACACCAGCAAGCCTAACTTTTAAGCAGCATTGTTTACCAGTGAATCACAAAGTGATTAACAAGTCTTTATTGTTTGTTTTGCCCTTGAAAATAGAGATTCTCAAAGAGTCCTTATGCATTATTACCTTTGGATACCTTTCAGGCACATGACAGCTCAGAATGAGACATAGATTTTCTGTAGATTTTTTGTGCCCATATCCAGAGCTCTTAAACAGACCTGTTCTTCAAGTAAACAGCAGCATTAACAGGAATACTTGCTTCTATAGCCTATATCAAAAAGCTGCTCGTTCCATGTCAGAAGTAGAAACACTCAGCTGCACTGAAGCACAGTATCCCAATTCAGATACAAGAAAATAATTTCCTTTTTGACAAGGAAATTTATATCAAAATTAATAAAGAATCATTGTTTCAACCCAATATGTACTTGTTCAACCAAATATACAATCATATTCCACTACAAACACCAAATAAATTTTCTTCCTCCCCAAAAAGCCTATCTTTTTGTGGTGGTACATCCTGCCCCCCCTGCTTTTCATGCCTCACTGCGATCTGAGAAATGCTCATTAGACTTGGCCTTGATGAGCAGCACCTGGATGAACCAATCCTGCCTCACTTATGGAGATACAACTACTTGTGAGTGTATTGCAAACCGTATAAGGAGATGGTTCTCTTCATAAAAGAGCATTTCTTTTTTCTCATCCTTCAGTTACCTAACTCAGCTCACTAAATATTTCCTTGAATAATTACAATTACACAACTGCTAAAAGAAGGGAAATGAGAAAAGAGGACTGTAGTAGTTTGGGCAGGATTACAGTTGATTTAGCTGATTTTCCTCAGAGTAGCTGGCATGGTGTTGTGTTTTGGATTTGTCACCAGAACAGTGTTGTACAAATTGAAAACAAAGGAATCTTGTATTTGTTTCTACAAAATTTCAGGACATCTGATACTGAAATAATTCCTTTCTGATGCTTTTTCTCAATCAATTGACACAGCAGCAAAAAGGAACATTCCTATATTATTATAGCTTCAGCATGAATTCATTTGCAGGTATGAGCTGTATCCTTGCCTCTTCAAAGTTTGCCTTCCCAGATTTTATAGAATAATTCAATACAAGAATCCAGATAAAAATTATACAATGCCCTATCCATAGAAAATTCATGTGTCTAAGTAGCTTTAAATTCTTTAGTACCAGCTGTTCTCTTACTGAATTTCTGTCACTCTTTTGATCCCCAATCTGTTGCTCTAAACAACGCTTTGCTGTAGTTTTCTTCAGTAGGGAATATCAGAGAACCCACAGCTTAGTCTTGTTTCTGTGCCCTTCCAAGCATGGCACGCCTGTAGTTTAAAAAAAAAAGTATGAAGCAATTTTATTGCAGAGTTGGTGCAATTTGCTTTTTTGAAAGCTGATTTTTTTTTTTTTTCTTTTTTAACCTTTCTGGTCAACCAGAATACCCACTTATTCCAAAGGCTCATGTTTAGTGAAGTATAAGATCACAGACAGTTTCCAAATCTCTACTCCCTAAACCTGTAGCAAGAAGTACACTCTGGACTGGAAAACACCTCACTGATATTGTTGCCATGGCAAAGTTTAATACGAATTTAGAGACTGGGCACACAGCCAAGAAGAAAATGAGGAGAGCTGACACATGACATTTCCCCGTTTGTTTTTTTTCATACAATTTGCTTTCTGCGGCTCTTCTCAAGAGTACAAGAAATGTTTCAGCTTCAATTATCTCCACAGGAGCTTCATTTTTCCTCCCTTTTCTTTATTTTCCTCTAAGACAATAGTCAGAGCTATTGTGACTTCTTGGGATTTTTTTCCTTCAATTCCCAAAGAATTACATATGTGTACATAGCAAATAATTCCTACAAAGATTGTCAGCATATGTGCCATTGATTTCCTTTTTATTAAAGGAAACTAGATTGGAAATTGGGAAAACAAACCTAATGGCTTCCCTTCAACTACAGTTTAATCTCATAGCCAATAAGGACAACATTTTCAGGGCAAAAAAAAAAAAAAAAGTACCAGTCTCTATTGTAAAACACAGATTTTTTGTTTGTTTGTTTATCATTCTAAACTGAGTGATTCCCTTATTGTATCACTGTTTAAGTTCCATCATCTTCAGCCAGTGTTGGGCAAGGTTGGTATAACCTGATTCAGCAATTTTATCGAGTTAACTTTAACATAGACTGTATAGTAAAATTTAGGTATCTTTAAATACAGAGACTCTCTATAAATACAGAGCCTCCAAGACTTCTGATGCTTTACACTGTGAGCTTGGCCAAGGCCATCACTCTAAAGGGGATTCTGGCCGGCGCAAGGAGCTTGTGACTCTGCCAGCACAGTTCTAGAGCAGCCCTGGCCCCGGTGGGGACAAAGGCTGCCTTCCCTCAGTGCTGCTGAACACTTGACACAGTCCTGCTGTGCTTTCTGCTGTGTTCTACAGCTGAGGCCAGCTTCCTCTTCTACTTTCCAGCCCCAAGATATCCCAGCAGAGCTTTAGCTGTCACAGGAGAACAGCCTGCAGAATTCTGCACCTTCTGAATGTCTGAGTCCTGTTGGCATTCTACCACAATTCAAGAAAGCTTCTCTCCCTCGGATAGCAATGATGCTCAAGGTTAAACACATCTAAAATCAAAGTCCTGGTCTGCTACAACAGAGAGCAAATTGAACTTAGCATCTGGCAACTATAACCTGGTCATACATCTTTATTATTCCAAAACAAGCAACTGCATAAAACTACTTCTTTCAAATATACTGATGTTTTCATTTTAGTCAGACTCCAAAATGAAATTTAGAGTTTCTTTTACAGCGATGAAACTTTGTCTCCCAACTGATTTTATGAAATCCACTACAAAATAAATAACTTCATGGAAATAAGGACAGGTTTGAGCTGTTCCACTGTATTCTGTACCCTCATAGTAATTAGTTGGAGGCCTAGATTTCTAAACTCTTTCATAAGCAGTAGTCTATCAGACATGCCTTGTAGCAGGATTTGTAGCAAACAAGTAAACACTTGGTGAAATGTTTTAAAACTCAGAAATACTTTAAACTCATACCCTCAATGAAATAAAATTTTGAGGAAGGAAAGTAATCAGTAGGCTAGTGCACAGTAAAAAACTTATACAGCAGGTGTAAGGTGGACAATCCTTTGAAACAATGCAAGCTATCAACAGCAATATTGAATTAGGAGGGAATAAAATAGAAACATGAGGTACTTATTCATGATCTTGAGCTTATAAACAAGGGCTGGCAGCCACTATCCTTAATTACAAGGACAGCCATTCTCCCTGTCACATGAAAGCAATCACTTATTGGCAAAAGGACCTGTAGGGATGCTACAAGGAGTAACTGCCACAGGCAGGCATTTCTGACTAGATCAGAAATTTTTTAATATTAATGGTGACAGTGTTCAGCTGAAATGACTGAATGTGGACTAGGTTGAAAAAAAGCACCCTACAACCTGATGGCTTTATGAACATAATGAAAACTCTCCATGGCAGTACAGGAGGGTTTACAACTGCTGCAACCTATTTAGCCATCTGTCCAGAAAAAGGTAAGTGTAATTAACAGTTTAAAGACACACACTGGCATGGAAAAGTAGAGACCAGACTTCACATAAAAGAAGATAATCTAAATCAAGAAAATAAATACTTTGATTCCAGAGATAAAAATCATTAATTTCTTCCAGAAACACGGATCCATTTCCATATAAAATGCTGTAGAAAAATGTTACTGTAACCCTTAAACAGATGTTTCAGCCATATTAAAACACCAAGGATGTCAAGCTTTAAGATCTGGTTCTGGAATATTAGATCATATTAAGAAGTTTACAGTTACACACACAAAACCACATTTGAACAGACACCAAAGCCCATTCAAGAAGCAACCCTAAAAAGTCAACTCTTCCACCCTTTCAGCCCTTTTACTAAGTAGCCAACTTGAAAACATCAATTGTATTTTTAATATATGATTACACTGCATAGAACTGGGAAAGCACAAAGAAGGTGATCACAAGAAATACTAAAAAAATAAACAGCATTTAAAGGACAATTCTAACAAACAGGAATGGCTAGAGGCCAAGAAAAGGCAATTGTTTGGCCTTGAAAATCCCAGCAACATCACTGTGTCTATGCTGGCAACATCCAAACTGGATGGCCACAGACATCTAGAAACTCTAAGCCTAGCTCTGCCATCTGAAAATCTACCAAGGTAGAAAAAGCAGTCAGATACAGGAAAAACAGCAGCCTTAGCTTAAAGGAAAATGCATGTACTAGATTTTATTTTCATATTAGCAGTTGCCAAAGGGATGTTTCCTAGGATCTTTTAAACTTAAATCTAATGGTCTTAAAAACAATGTGGGACCAAACATACAACTTCCAGCCACACCATGCTCAGAACAAGCACTACTCTGATTTGCACTGCTGGGGATCCAACATCCACACCCTCAAGGACAAATGGTTGTCACCAACACAGCAAACCACTTGGGGTGCAGCAAAGAAGTGAATCTTGCTCCTTTTTCTCTTTTGGAAGCATTGCATCTGTCACAAATCCAGAAAGGTGGCAGCTTAAGTAGGAACAGTTCTGAAGCTTCTGATGAGCATATATGGGAGCAAGTTCCAGACAAGGAAAAACATTCACTGCTGAGTGATCATAAGAACTAATATCCAGTTTAAGTTTTTCTTTTTTAGAAAATTCAAAACCTATTGAAAATATTTGGCTGCCTAAACTTAATCCTTACTTGACAGAAATCTATATAGCTTTACTGAACTTAGCACAAGCACACCAATTTTTCTCTGGCCAAAGATCTAAATGCAACTTAGACACAAGTAAGTTCTGTGAAATTTCATAGGAATTAGGCACACAGAATTCTAAAAAATTCATTTACAAACCCCTAGAGATGGGGAATGACTAAGAATCTCTACATAGAATTTTTGATCTATCCTTAGGAAGAAGGAGTTCTCAAATGCACTATTGTTCTGCTACAAAAGATTAAAAGAAAAAAGCTAAACTCAGTCCTTCTTCATGAAAAGGTTTCACCAACCCCGTGAGGCCAGTAGAAATAGGTTTAATTCTTATTGAGTGAGAAATATATGGGTCTCCATAACCTACAGCTGTTAATGTTGATGAAATATCTGCCAGCTGCCATAATCAAAGAAACAGTAACTCAATTAGTTAAAAAAACACAGTTAAAGAATGACTGCCTGCCAAAGCATATTTAACTTCAGGTAGCACCTCTGCAATTGACAAAATAGACATCCATTCCAAAGATAAACCTCAAACTGTAATTTTCTCACTTAGTGGATTTACGTGATATAACATGCAGTCATTTTCTCATTAAGACCTAAATATAAAGTACTTGAACAAGTGATTGCTGTATTCAAACCATTACAGAACATTTATTTTGTGGTGCTCCTTCCTGTGGTACCCAGGACATGTAAGGATTTGCTTTTAAAAGCCAACATGTTGTAGGAGCCAGGCATCCTCCAGCTACTTCACACATCCAGCTGCTGTAGGAAACAGCCACTGGGGCCTGGAGAGGTCAGACATTAAAGCCAGTCAGCTTTTCTACAATGCCCTCCCCTGCAAGCAAGGTCACCCCACTGCAGATATCCCATCCAAGCCTTTTAAAACCTTAACCTTCAATCCTTTAGACCTTCTCTTGTTCTCTCAGAGTTCTGGTTTATCAGATGACTCTGGAGCAATGACAATTACCCCCACAACCGCACACATCCTGAGCCAAGGACACGGCCACCGCCAAGTGGCCTTGCAGCCTTTCCCAGGGCAGCTGGAAACAGCTCTATGTGCAGTATGCACACTCTTCCACAGCTGAAGGAAGGGAACTGTGATTGTCTAAGTTCCAGATTAGATGACATCAGACAGGTAACAAGCAATATCATTTACTGCAAAAAAAATTCCACTACTAATTCCATTTTAAGAAAGAAGTGTTTTACACTTACAGAAATAGTGACACATCAAAAAACTGGATTTACAGAGGTAGTAGATTCTCTCATGTAAATAGATTCTAAGTGCATCTTAGATATTAAAAAAATCAGAGATAGTCAAGACTTTTAAATTTACAGTTCATAGGCACCACATGATTTACTTGCTAGTGTATCAAACTGCCACAGGAATAACCATCTCTAAACATCACCTTGCACACCCAACCCCAAAACTGCCCTCTCAAAAGTCACAAAATAGTAAAGCTTTCAATGAAAACTAGCAGCAAACTAATATCCAGAGGTTTTAAATATAAGTGTATTCTTAATTTTCATTTGCTACAGTAAAGCGTGACAGGCACAGGCTGGATCACGCCACTTGTGAAAACTGGAACACTCCCTGAATTTTTAAAGAGCTTTCAGGCATGCACAAATATTTCTGGCACACTGTGAACAAAGTTTGAGATATGCCATAAAATGAAGATGCTTTTATGAATATCATTTCTGTTCCTCATATTCCATGAGGGCATAGGAAATGATGCCACATATATCCAGCCATAGGTTTTAATGATGGCATTGCAAAATGAATTGTTGAGGGGTTCCTAAACAATATACCTTTAATACATTTCATCGAAATGATGGATATTCACCTGTCAGAGCAACCTAGGTGACATTGAGGTTTGGGGTGGAAGAGGACAGGACAACACCGTAAAAAGCAGAAGTTTCAAGTACCAAGGCACCAAAAACTAGCAACTGCATTTAGAAGTCCAATCCTACTCTAGTTAGCTGGCCAATCATAATGAAAACACTCTGAGTTCTTGCACACTATCTAAAATTACCAGTTAAAAAACCTATTCATTAGTGACCACTGTGTTACAAGAGGGTTTTCAGAAGCTGGCAAACAGTACATTAACTAAAAATGCTTTCCCAATTAGAATTCATAAAATACTTTGTACAGCTCTAGTCTCAAATAACAAACCTCATGTTGAAAGGCTTTCTTCCCCTCATTCACAGCAAAATGAGATATGGTATTTTCAGTGCTGTTCTCAATAGGCAGCCATAATAAATATCTACTGAATAAATCACATACTCTTCCACATACAGAGAAAGGCTATTAGTGAACCAAACATTGAGACACCACTTGACATCAGTAACTAAGAACACAGCCACACTTTTTAGCTTTCCATTTGCTTCCCACTTCTTTTTTACCTGCTTAGTATTTGTGAAAACACCCCAAAACTTTCAATAAGAGTTTCCAAATAGTCCAATGATTTAGAATTTCATAAACTAGAATGCTATATTATTCAGATATTTGTATCCTTTTAAGTAAAAGTTATGACTTCACAGCACAAGAAAAGTTTAACCTTGAGGTGGGGTCACAGAAACAACCTACTCAGAAAATGTGTTTGCAGGTTATGGGAAATGCCAGGACCAATTTAAAGAGCATGCAATGGGTGTTCGAAATGGAAAAGTTGATTGTGCTTGGGTTTTTTTTTTTCTTACCCCACAAAATTATTTCAATGACAAAAAAAATCCCTGCTGTTGAGAACAAGAAACTAAAAAGTCAATAGTCTCACAGTCAAAGCAAAAAAAAAAATCCTCAGGTTTAGAGTATTAGTATGGCCCTGGAAAGAGCCAACCCACAGCTGAGAGCAGCTAACCACTGACTCTGCAATGAAAAAATTATTAAGCTGCTCTTACTGGTTTTTCCCTGAACTTACTCAAGGCACTGCTAATTTTTTTATCTTTATTTAAAAAACAAGAACTCCCCATACCAGGGGCTTTTTTTCTTCACAGACATCAGTCTCTACATAAAAGTTCCATAGAAGAGCTTTCTTTAAAGCACTTCACAAACAAGGTCTTGATAGAAAAGGCTTACTTCTCCATGTGTGAACAATCCAAACAAGCATAATATCCTCTCTGAGAAAGGCAGAAGAACCCAGCGTGCCTTTCCTCCTTTGCAAATTATGCAAGCACCAACACAATCCCCCTCAGGACTACTCCAACAGCAACGGGTTTTGTTGAAGCTGCATCAAAAGCGAGAATACATCTCTTCTTCAAATCATGTAGCACACATTCTGCACACTGTGCCCAATCACAGAAATACAGAAAAATAAGGGTCACTGTCTAGTATCACAGCTGACTTAACTATGATTCAAAGAGCTCACTGAGGTCAAAGGGGGGAAAAGACTTGGCATAAATCTCAGTAATTCCACTGAGTTATGTGTGAACACAGTTCTTCAGGCAGATTATCTGCCACAACACTGCCCCTCAAGCTCCTCTTGGAGTATACCTAAATTCCCTGCTTATAAAATTACCATGAACTATCAGCTGTGAGGGTTTAGACCCACATCTGCTTCCACCACATAGTACTCCACATCCTACTACAAGTAACTCAAAGCGCAGGTACCTCTAGGCTGGCTGCTGCTCCTCAGCCATGGCAACCCAGGCAGAAGAAATCCATTTGCAATTGTTTATAATCACAGTCATCACTGTGCACTCTCATGTTCAACTGGAGTCAGGCTGAAATAGTCTTCTTTATCCTGTGGGGTTGAAATAAGCAGCTTTTCAGAAAAATAACACAACAGGAGCCATACCAAGGTATTGCTAATGGAGTGGCTGAAAGGGGTCACAGAAAAGTTCTCCAGATCAAAGAATGGAATGACACTTGTAAGACAGCCAAGAACAAATCAAAACAAGACAGGCAGACTTCTGGCAAGGATGAAGCTGCTGGTCAATACTAGGGGGCATAAATAGAACCCCCTCCCAAATGAGAGCCACAATACACAGGTCAACAAGGACAGACTGACAGACTGATGGGGGTGGGGAGAAAGACTTCAACTACTACTGCAGTTCTCAAATGAACACAAGAGCCAGAGGCAGTCTAACATCTAGGAAACATTGGTTTGTGCATCCTGGGACTAGTTCCACTGCACATTGGGGCTGGGGAGGAGCATTTCATAGCACTGCACCTGTCCACAGTATGAAACACGTGCCACAGCACTGTCCCAGCATTTTAATAAGTGTATTTCACAGCATTCTAACAGGGTATATCATGCTGCACAACACATCAATAGGCAGAAGAGGTTATTTTGGGAGAACATGATATAACAGTGATTTGCATTCACATGAGAGTTCACAAAAATACAGAGGTATTCCTGTGGTAGGAATATGAGGCAGACACTTAGCCCCTTCTGTTTCAAACTATTTCTTATGGAACTTTATTTTACCATATTTCCCCAAGACATAAAATGGAATTTTAATAAATGGTGTTATATAATGGTGATAAGATTGCAAAGCAGAACTGCCCTGCCACTCGCTCTAGACTAGACCACAGTGCTTTTTCTGTACTTCAGGGGAACTAGTCTGGCAAACTACTTTGTTCTGTATCTTTTTGATCTCTTTTTTACTTCTTAACAACCAACCTTCTGATTTCCTTAATACACAAAAAAAATTAATAAATTCTTCAAAATAGGTACCTACACTATTTCCAATGTCATTAAGGCAAACTGAGCCCTTCCTACACTTCCCCTCACACTTAGCAAGCTCTCCCCCAGCCCTGCTGCCCTTCTCAATGTCAGGCTCTCTTGAACAGCCACACACAAGCATATGAATGCACAGCATATAAAGACACTAGGGATAAATCTTATTTCAGATACAAGCCGTAAGAGAAGAGGTATTAGAAAACAAAATCTTTAGTCTCAATACTGGAAAAAGTCCAAAGGGGTAGTAGTTCAAATAAAAGATTTTTTTCTTAATCTGTGCTGGAAATTGGAAAGAATAACAACCATCTGCTACTTTCAGTTCTCTTGTGGACACTGTATTGAATGATGCAATGTTTTGCTTTTCAGAGCTTCAAAGACTGTGCAGGGGTCTGCAGGGGAAGCTGAGAGGAGGCGAAAAACGAGACTGAAGACAGCTCCAAAGTCTGAGGTCCAGACAGCTCAGCAAGGGAGCTTGGACCTGCCAAGAAGGCAGTGAAGTGACGCAGCAGGACCCCACCAGAGCACAGAGCGAACAGCCTGACTGCTCACCAGCTCACTGCAGAGAGCCTTCCTCTGAGCCAGGACTCAGTGGAAAATAACAGCAAGGAGGAGCTCAGGAACAAAAAGACCACGTAGCTCAAGACCATGCTCCAGGCAGAGGGACTCTGCTTCTCCAAGAGCAGCTTGCTGCAGCCCCTCAGCTCTGGAAGCAGCTGGCCCCAGCGAGTTCCTGCCTCCTGCAAGCCCCTGGCACTGCCCAGAGTCCCTCCGGTGCCTCAAGCTACGCGTTGGTGCTCACTGCCACAGCTGTCCCACATTTCTGCAGCAGGCCAAGCTGAAAGCAAGTTGCACAGCAGAAGCCTTATTCCACAGCCTTTTTCTTCCAAGCACTAGCACATTCCTGTACTGAGTACCTAAATGTGAACTCTCCTACTATTCATTTCCAACTCCCATCATTTTAGCTGCGGTTGATTTTACTCAAACATTTAGGCTTTTGCCCCAAAGCACTCACAAAAGGTGTAATAATTCCATTCAGTAAAGCTAAAGAACAAATAATAATAACTTTAGTGTATTTGTATAGGTGCATAGACATATATATGGATCTGTAATTATGAAAGTGTGCCAAGGTTTCATTCAGGTTCCACAATAATCAGACTTCCCAAAATCAGCTGAACTTTGATCAAACACAAAAAAACCCCCATGGAAACCGCATGGAAAAACCCCCAAAAAAACCCCCATGGAAACTCATTAAATAGTATTTATATATCATTCCATAGCATATGCTCAAATTAATAGTTATTAAAACTCGGTTTAAAACACTACTAAACAAATAAGTTGATTTTACTTAAATATTTCATTAATTTTGTGAAAAATGTCCATTAACAACTCACCAGACAACATCCCCATTATCTTTTCAACTTTAGTAACATTACAATACAAATGGACTATAAAAAGTTGAAGTCAAAATTCTAATAAACTCACAAGCTTTTCATAAAGAAAAGGTTGTAGAAAATAGCTTACATAGAAAACATGAAAATATAACCTTAATAGGTAACAAAAACAATTGTGGTTTTATAAAAATACTCAAGAAATAATACTCCAAAATGCTTTCATGAAACATTCCTGTTTACATCAGACAACTTCATAAAGCACTAAAAAATACATACCAGAGCCACAACTCCAGAAGCCACTAAAACAGTTCCTATACTCATGGCAAGTGTCCTCAGTAGTTTTGACAAAGTTGTCTCAGCATCTCCTTACAGACCCCTCACCTCCCCAGCCCTTAATTCCCCTCACAAGCCAAAACACCCTTTCTCCAAACCTCTATCACATTACTATTCTGCAGTTGCTTATACACTCACCCAATTTGTTTCTGTGATTGAAATCAGCAGCAAGCAATTAAGACTAATGATGGACAGGTGATCAGAGTCTTCCAGAATAACAAAGGCCATGCCCAACACTTTCATCCATGGCAACTGGGGAAAACAAACAAAAGAAAACCAAGACCATGCTGGACCCCAGCATCACAAGCTTTTCTTCATGAAGAACCCAGCTTTTGATCAAGGAGGACTTAACTTTTATTGCTCAGAAGCTGGAGCTTCACTGACTTTCACAGGGCAACAGGGACTAGCTCACTAAACCCCAAAGAGCAGCCAACATTTCCCAGCCAGAACCTGTATGAAGCAGCAGGGCTCCCACAGGACACTGACCCCGTGGACAGCCAGCCATTGCAGCCGTGGGCTGGGCAGTCCATGTGCTCCAGGGTGTGTTGTCAGACACCTGGGATCAGGTGTCTGTGGCAGGCACTGGCAGTGGGGATGGCCACTGTGAGTGAAGGCTGGGGCTGATTCCATCTGGCTCCACAACAGTTCCACAGCCGGGCACTGCTGAGCCCTCAGAGAAAGCTGGTGGTGCCTCTCTGAAAGAATAAAACATTTAAGAAAGGGCAAAACTCTGTGAGGCAGCAAGTAAATAGTGTAAGAAAAAGCCCTGCAACCACCAAAGTCAGAGAAGGAGGGAAAGACAAGAAGGTCCTCCAGGCATCCAAAGGGCACAGAGCCCACAGAGGAGCCCACACTGGAGCAGGTGGAGATGCCCTGAAGGAAACCACAGCCTGTAGAGAGCCCGTGCAGGAGCCAGGAGAAGAGTGAGGAGGAAGGAGCAACAGATAGGAGCTGTTATGAAGTGACCACAACCCCCTATTCCCTCTACATCACTCACTGTGTTATTTCATTTCCTGTGTTTGTCACTACCCGAATCTAATTTAATTGGCAATAAATTAATTTCCCCCTAGGTGAATCTGTTTTTTCTGTGATGGTAGTTGGTAAGTGATCTGGTTTTTGTCTCAACCTACAAGATTTTCATTTTTCCCTCTCACCCTGCCCTGTTGACAGGGAGAGTGAGCGGGCAGCTAGGTGGGCATTTGGCTGCAGTACACAGTCAACCCACCACACATCTCCAGCCAGTGATCTTGATGACCTGACCTTCCACAGCCTCCACCACTTTGCAGTCATTCTGCAGAGCTGAACATTTGCTGAAAACCCCTCCAATGCTATGTGATGCTTATTTCATGGATCCAGGTGCAACACCATGGTGAGGAGGACAGATGGATAACACTGTCTCTTCCCCCCGACCTGAACCTCCTGTGGGGTGGTAGGGCAACTACCAGGGCTGCTGCAAAAATGGCTGTGTAGTGCTGACAAAGGGGTTGCCTTACAAAATCCTGGCCATCTCTCAGTGGAATTTCAAGTGCACATGCACAAGCCTCTATATGTGCCTGCATTTGCCTCAGGAGTCTTGCATCCCATTGTTTTGGTCATGCAGAAAGCAGGACCAGCTAGTCAATAAAAATCCCAGAGCTAGGGTTCAAGGGATAAAAGAGGAGGAATAACATGAATTTATGAGATTCCAGCATATGCAACTACAACAGCTTGCAGATGGTGTCTAGTGGATATGGGGAGGAATAACATAATCCACAAACATCAGAAGGATATGACACCAATTAAGAATACCAAACACTTAATACAGGAAGCCTTACAGTCGGAAAAGAAATACTGTAGTAGGGCTGGGGTTGGTTTGTTTCTGTCCACATGTAATGTCATCTGTCTGCACAAGCCATAGGAATTCAATACAAAGCAGACTGCCAAGTTCCAGCAGCTTTGGAAACCCACACTTCTCTTTCTTCATGCATGGACAATTCATAGAGCCGCACTCAGGATGCTGAGCCAAATTCAGTGTGTCAGGGGGGCAACTGGTTGAAATGACTTCTCAAATTTAAATGTTATTTAAGCCATCAAAACAAGGACGCTTAGGAAATTTAAAATTCAGTTCAAAAATGTATCCATAGCTCTAACTTCAAATGTATCTAGAATCACAGTTTTCAAAGTGGACATAAAGAAATACTCAACTATACATAATGTCATTCCTCCCAAATACCTGTGTAATCCAGCCTGAAAAATCTTTCAGGAAAGAAGCTACACCACCTTTTTATGGGTGATAAGTTTACTCTGTGCTTAGAAAGAAATGGTGCTTTGGATAGAAGCCTGAGTCAATTTAAAAAATGATAAAAGAAGACAGTGAACATTCATACTCATTGTAAAAAAAAAGATAATGGAGCAATCACTGAAAACCCCTACACAGGAGGAATCATCCTGACACAAAGATGCTTTACTAGTTAGTTCAGCTATGCCTCGAACCCAAATTATACTTACCCTTCTTCCTGTGGTATT
The DNA here is from genome assembly GCA_013399195.1 of Dicrurus megarhynchus. Classification (NCBI taxonomy): domain Eukaryota; kingdom Metazoa; phylum Chordata; class Aves; order Passeriformes; family Dicruridae; genus Dicrurus; species Dicrurus megarhynchus. The sequence continues at coordinate 386,057 of VXAD01004603.1, read as the reverse complement.
TATTGATATTCTGCACACTGACCCTCTCCTAAACTTTAACCTTTCCTTGAAAGTACTAGTATTCAACCCAGTTATCTCCATCTCAGCCATGGGCAAAGATGGCTTGCTTCACTTGATGTCATTCTCATTTATCTTTGCACTCCCATCAGCCACCAGAAAGGCTCATGGGGCAGCCCCTGGCAAATTGCTCAATCTTTCCTCTTCCTCATGCCAACATTTTAAAGGTTCCCTTTGATCTTAGCTGCAAGTCTAGGATGAATAAACCTCACCCGACCAACAGAGGCTACAAAAACAAATCACAAGTTTTATCATTGCTTCATTGTCCTCAAGGACCCTTGGCATTTTGTGGAGTCTATCTTCTTATAGGCACTCTTTCAGCTCTAGTTAGTTTATATTTCCAGCCCTGTTCAATATAACCCCAAATTCTGGCAGAAAGTCACGTAAACATAAGTACACTTGTTAAAAAGAAATATATATTTACACACACACAACTTGCTCTCATTCTTTAGTTATAAATAACGTCTTGTCTTCCCTGACTAAAGTAACATACCTTTCAACATCTTTAAAACAAGCCAAATTACAGCCCTGACTCAAATACCCTCTTTTTTAATAGGCAAATTATATTCCTGTTGTGAATGCTTTGCTTAGGTGAAATTATCTTCAATTTAGCTTGCACCATACTTACGAAGTCATGCATTGGTATTTTTGCCTTCTGCTTCTCCAGATATTGAAGCAAGGAGATTAGATGGATAAAGGCATATTTCAGCCTCTACTGACCTGAATTATACTTGGATACATTATTATTTTTAGCTGTACAGACTCATAAGTATTCTGAAAAATCAAATTGGAAACAGATACCAGGTTTAGGAAAAACTAGAAGAAACTTATTGCACGAATATGAGAAATAAAATACCCTAAATCCAACAGAGCTACCAAAGGAGCATAGGCATTAAAGCAATTGGATATCTAGAACTTCTTTACTGCTAAGATGTTACAGTTTTAAAATGTAAAAAATTTTCTTCTGTCTTTTGTCATCAATATTCTGCATCTGTCTTCTGCAATTTATATATGCTAAATGCTTCTTTGTGTTCCTAAATTGAAAAGAGCTTAAGAACAATTTTCCTGAGATCTTGATTTCTAATAAATTATATGTAATAAATATATGTAGATGAACTAACTAAGCAGAAGAAGATACTGGGTCTGAAGATAAAGGTGTGAGTGCAGACAAGGTGAAGAGGGGAACTGGGGATGGCAGCAGGGCCCATCCCATGGCACCTGACACAGAGAGCAGGGCAGCTCTGGAGATGGCAGCCAGCTTTAACCATGATCTTCATCCATCAGGTGCGTTCAAGGTGAGGCAAGTCTGAGGCCAGGCTTGGTGGTCAATGGGTCAGACACAGTCTAGAGATTTCCAGACAGACCCACAGTGACAGGACAGCCCTACCACCAAGTCAGGAATTCCGTGTATGGATCAGAGTCCATGGACAAGGACAAGCTGTGCCTGAGCTGGAGAGCAGCAATCTGGAAGCACTGCTTAAACAGGCATTGATGGCTCAGGGTCAAGTTTAAATCCTGCCAGGATCCTGGGGTGGGAGGCCCCAGTGAGGCTGGTCAGGGCTGTTATCAGTGACCCAGGACACTTGACAGAAGCTTCCTTGAAATCAGTGAGATGCTGCCCTGTTGAAGTTTGCTGTTGGAAGAAGCGTGTCACTCACCCCAAAGAACTACAGCTGGTGATGAACAAATTTTAAGGTATTATCAGTTCTCTATTCATCACGGTATCATTACAAGGAAATCAGAAAATTAATCTTTAGTGAACAAGGAGCAAATTAAGTTGCTATATTTCTCAGTCTCTCTAAATCCTTTCTCCATGATAATTTAGTAGGGTTTTAGTACATAGGATTTCCATCCACCCTGTCACCTACCACCACCACCCCTCCCAGTGCTTGTGTGGAGAGAATTTTGCCCGAAGGACAGCACAGCTCTCAGTAAAAAGTAAAAGTGAAAGGAATTGGCTCTTTTTAACAGGACAAGTTTCCATTAAGTTCATTCTACACCACTACCCAACATGTTTTACAAATCAGACAGGTGGTTTTCTTATCGAGACTTTTAGAATGCAGCCTAGATTTGCCTGTGTATAAATGGAAAAAAGAAAAAAATTCACAAGTCATCTCAACCCAAGGAGAATCAATCCCTTCCAGAATCAATGAGGTCTCTACAAAGGCAATTGTTTTACAGCAATCAGAGAACCAATGAAATTCAGAGAAGTTCCTTCTGGCAGATGTGTCTAATAAACACAGCTCCCATATATGTTCAGATGGCTGAAGTTCTTTATACGACCTTCCATCCAAGCAATTTCTCCATTACTGTTTTATCTTTTAATTCTTGTGCTTGGCTGTCAGCAGGGTTTATTTTCAACTGGTTTAAATTTAAAAAAAAATTCCAAAACAAAAAGACAAATGTAACACAGTCACTATTCAATCCGTAGTGATTCCTGCAATGTTTCTAGCAAAGCATGCATTTGTAACAGTGACCTGAGCTATCTCACTGGGCCCAGAAGAGAAAGGTCACCTTCTTACTGAGAGAATTGCATGTTTTCTGTACCCTGCTGTTGGAGCCATTTGGAGAGACTGCAGATGGTGAGCTACCACAGTAAAGAAAAGAGGAATAATTCCAAAACCTAGTCCAAACTCTTTTAGCACAAAAAGCCTATCCTTAATCCCTTGCATAGTTTGATTTAATTTGAGCATAACATGGTCTGACCTTTCAAATACCTTTTAAAATTGATTTTCTTCCCATTTCCAATACTTTAATTTCCTCAGTGGACAAACTTAGAAGCAACAGTCTAACCTATACAACCATTAGCATCACCCCACTTTTTTAATCTGTGAAGTCTGGAACAATTAACTCAGAGTAACAGTTTGTTTCACAGTGATTCAGAAATGAAACAGTGTGCAGAAAGTTTCACAGCTCATCAGTTTTAGAACATTTTCTAAACAAGTGCTTGTAATTTAAGATCAATTTTAATCTAACTCATGCATGTTTTCTAATGAAGTCAAATAGTGACATAACAATTTAAAAGATATTTTAAATTCCCAGTTAGGAAACCAGTAGCAAATCTAAAAACTCTAACACATTTCCAACAGTTCTTTCTTTAGTGCTTTTGGCTTAACACCAAAGGCAGATTTTTATTTATCTTCAAAACACTGTTGTGTCTGAAAGTGATGTGTCACAAATGGAAGAAACATAATTTTAGCTGGATGCATAAATCAGTTTGTTTTCTGCAAATTTATACCATTTGGAGAATATATTTGGAAGTTATGCATAGCACTTTTTAATAGACTGTATATTAGCAGCACAATTCTGAGTGAAACTGGCATTTATTCCTGTTTAAATTTCACACTTATTATTTGCGAGTTGTATTTTAGCCTGTCCATACTCATATCTTGAGTTAGCACAATGCAACCAAACCATCTGCATGCAAAATTCAGTGTAATGTTGTCCTAGTTTTAACACTTTTGGAGGACAGATATAACAAATGACTCAGAGATATTCTGAGTAGTGGTAAACAGAAGATAACTGCCAATGCGTGAACAAAGCCATTATTTCCCTGTTCCCCTATGACTTGATTTAAAAATTAAAATTGGATAATTACGATATGGCTCTTTTGTCAATGTCATGAGACATGTTGTTAAGACAATAGCAGGCATTTCTCAAAAACCATGCTAAGACTACTTTTTTCTTGTCAGTTTATGTTCAAAACAATTATATACTTGAGTTCTCAGTTCTGGAATTTCTTAATATCTATGGAAGTCAACAGTGCTTGTTTCCATGTGGGTAAAGGGGCCACAAAGCCTGTACCTCTGTCTTTTAGAGCATTCCCTGCAAAGTACTTATCCCCTTTAACACCCATACGTGAAGAGATGTTGAGGCTCTGTTATAAATGGGTTCCTGAACAATGCAGACCTGTGATATGGCTTAAACAGCCACATCTGTTGCAGGGATTAAAATCACCCTGCAGCAGCACTCATACAACATTTGTCTGCGAAATGCTGAGTAACATCAAGAGAAAACCTCTGAGATGTTGAAAAATGGAGTGGTGGTGCTTGTGAGACAGAGGGGTTTGAGTTGCTGTGAGTGCTGCCCAGCCTTAAATTAGGAGCTGATACAAGTTTCAGAAAGAAGTTAAGGCCATTTCCTCTTTCTGTCCCCCTAGGCAAGGGTTCTGTTGGAACATTTAACTTGCATATTGGAGCAGAGGAGCAAAGATTGTCAGAGCTCTGTGTTTGACCTTCTATTGTGTCAAGTTGAAGAATAGATATAAGAAAATAGGAAAAGGCTTAAAAGCAACTATTAAATGACATAAGTTAAAAAAAATCTGATGGACCTGGATAAAAATGGCAGTCTTTGCCCCCCAGGCTTGTGCCTCCAGACTAACCTAATGGAGCTAGAGAAGCAAAGTTACAAGGAAGAGATGAGCTAATAGGCATGGCCCTACAAGAATTATGATCAATTAAATCCAAGATGTAATTTACCTGGTTTCAAGCTACCATACAAATCTCAAGTGTGAAGGATTTCCCTGTGACATTAACTTGGGCTCACAAACCTTTCAAGAGACGGAAGGATCCGTTGCAGTGGATTGTTACTTCAGCACTGTGGAATTAACTAGCTCTGTGTAATTCTTCCTTTCAAACGTGTCATTACAAACTGGGCATTCCTTCTGCTATTTTCCTCTTTGCTGCTGCCAGAGTCATAAAAAGCAAGAGCTGGCAACATGGAAGAGAAGAGCAGCTTTGGTACGTTTGTTTTCATCACTTTGTTTCTCTTGGTTGCTATGCTAGTGTGTAAGCATAACAGATTAGATTTTGACACGCAATCTCATGGAAAGAGAAGCTTAAAATCTGATTATAGTTAAAGTCTAGCTTGCTTTCAGAACCCCTAAAGTTTACCTCAGTGTTACACAATACTTGGAAAAGCACCTGATGAAGAATCCATGGCATGTGTCTATTCTCATCAAGACTTAGAAATAAGGCAGAGAAGACTTTGCTACAAAACTCCACAGAGTAAAAGAGCATCTAAAGCTATATACAAGTCTTTTGTTCTTTATGTAGCTAGTACTAACCCAAATATTCTGAGTCCTAGGAATGACCCAGATTGGCACAGTGATGTAGTCAGAAAGAGACCAGTCCATCAATCAAAAGAGAAAGCAGAGGTTTGCACAACCACTGAAACTTTCACTTAGTGGCAAATTCATCATATGTGTATGAATCAGTGTGTATGTGTAAGAATCAGTGCTCTGTTTTTCTTCATCATGGCCCACATTATAGGCCTTTACACTGGACAGAAGGCCCCCATCACTTATTCTAGCTGTTGCTGCAATTCTGTCTCGAAAGGCTCCTACAAAGAGGAATACAGGGAGTTTGTCTCAGGCTTACAGTGCAGCTAAGGCTTGCTTTAATCTGTGCCATATCACAGCAGGCTCCGAGGGACCATTCAACCACTGATAGGCTGAATGAGTGGGCTGCAGACTTCTTCGTGCCCTGCCTCGTCTCTGATCAAGAGCTGAGCTGCAAACTCCAAAGGTATTCCCAGAACATGGCAGTGACTTTGACAAATTGGCTCATATCCTAAGAGGCCAGTTCAGATCTGACTGGGTCATTATTAATTTGTTAGGTAACAGAGAGTATGTCAAAAGTGTTGGGGGGTGCAGAAGCAGAGCTCCATGTCTGCTGTTACTGTTAACACTACCCATGGCAGAGTGAAACTCTAACAAGAGTTAGCAGTGTTTGCCCTGTCCCCACTGGCCTGCTGAGTATTTGTGTCATGCACCAGGCATTAGCAGGGAATATTTTTAAAATAAGAGTTATATTACTGACATATTAAACAAAAACAACTCACATTTTCTCTAGCTGCTAGTAAGTCTGATTAGGAAAAATAGCTGACCCTGTTACTCCTTGCATAATTAAAGAATCACGCTGTTCTTCCTGTGGTTTTTCTTGCTTATGACTTTTCATGGCAATCCATTAAGTGTTACAATATTAACAGGGACCCAAAACACCAAATTTAATCAACACTACTTCTCACGTATCAACATTTGTGCTCAGAAAGCTGTACATTAGATAGTGGCTTTAGTGAATTATCTGGCCTTTCCCTCTCAAGTCTGCACCTCCTAATTGCACCATTCCTTCTTTTGGTATAAAATACTGGCAAAGTCAAACCCTGCCATAGCACCTGCAAATTTCCTCCACTGGCTCACAGAACTGGCCTATCTACTGGTACAAACCATGACTGCAAATGTGTTTGGATTATCTATCTATTTGGTATTTATGAGGTTTACAGTTCTAGCTTGTAGCCAGAAAAATTGCTTTGAATTTTTGTAAGTCTCAGAGCAGAAGGCAAATAAAAATATAATATGTTTATTACCACACACAGTTCTTTAAACTCCTGCTACATTTCCCCTGACAATTCCTTTTCCATCAATCTTCCTGTTCTTGAATATCTCTCTGACATTTCTGCCATGGCAGCAAAGGACATCTTCTGGTTGACATAATGTAAAATTAATTCTACTAAAGAATGTTTTTTTCTTCTCTTATACTTAAAAGCAACTGGACTTCATTCCTGGGTCTGAGAGAAACAAATAACATGAATAAATCGTCTTCATGTTCAACATATCGTTATTCTGTGGCACAAAGGGTAGGTGTGTCTAAGTGGAATACCTCCAAGTACCCATCCCATTCTGAAGCAATTAGAGAATATATATAAGGTCAGTAACACTACTGGTTTGCTCCTGGAGTTTGAGCATAACTGAAGCCTTTGGAAAAAATTCCAGTCCTACCAATGGATCTGACCAGTCTTCAAGAGTGTAAACAACCACTGACATCCTCAGCATGTATAAATGCTCTTTGCCTCCTTCTCTGAGAATTGTCCGAAGGGCAGAGATAAAAAGCAAACTCCAGTCTCACTGTCTAGTGCTTTACTCACTGCACCTTAGATCTGTGTCATACCCTGTCCTCATCTGCCCTCTGCATCTCCTGCCCATGGGGACACTTCTCTCCAGGCATTTCATCAGGAAGATAGCAAAATCTCATTGGCAGTTTGGAAAGTTTTCCTTCCTACACTATGATTAAGTGTCTCTCATCTCATTTCCAGGTATTTCAATTTTGGCTGAACAAAGGTTTTTCAAACATAAAGTCTACCACAGGAGCCTGTAACACTATTTTTCTTCCTAAAAAACCCCTGCATAGACAGTTTCATCTAGGGGAAGATTCATTTA